>VDFB02110161.1:0-11327 GCA_007258455.2 Sequoia sempervirens
CACAAAACTGCATTAAGATGCCACTACAGACACTACAAATTTTTGGTAATGCCCTTCGGTTTTACAAATGCACTTGCGACTTTTCAATCATGCATGAATCATGTTTTTAGGAAGCAATTACGTAAATCAGTATTAGTATTTTTTTATGATATTCTAATATATAGTAAGACTTGGGAGGAACACCTCGGCATATCGACGAGGAGTTGGGCATTATGGAGACTTAGTCATTGTTTGAAAAAGCATCCAAATGTGAATTTGGAATGACAGAGATATTGTATTTGGGGCACATAATTGGTGCAAAAGGTGTGAAGGTCCATCAGGAAAAAAAATCATTCAGACAATTCTAGATTAGGCACCACCGAGAAACATTTCTGATCTGTGGGGTTTCCTTGGATTATGCAGTTATTACAGAAGGGTTGTCAAGGGGTTTTCTCAATTGGATGCATCCCTTACATACCTCACTAAAAGGGGAGCTTTCATATGGTCGGATGAGGCTCATGTTACATTTGATAAGCTTAAGCAGATGATGAGTTCTTGTCCCGTATCGGCTCTTCCATACTTCTCTCAACCATTTGTCTTTGAGTGTGATGCATTAGGTGAGGGGATAGGTGCGGTGCTCATACAAAACAGGCATCCCATAGCATATGAGAGTCGAAAGTTAAGAGATGTAGAGTGGCTATACTCCACTTATGACAAGGAAATGCTTGCCATCATGCACACCTTGGAAAAGTTTAGGCATTACCTTGTCAGTGGGAAATTCATGGTTAAAACAAACCACAACAGTTTGAGATATTTCCTTGAGCATAAGGATTTGAATGAGCGTAAACAAAAGTGGGTAAGCAAAATTTAGGCTTACGATTTTGATATCAAATATGTTAAGGGTAAAAAGAATGTGGTAGATAATGCTTTATCTAGGAGACCAACATTCTACTCCTTATTTGAGATTTCAACTGATTGGAAATCTCAAGTGTTGGTTGAGTATTCCAAGAATACTTTTCCATGTGATCTCATTGACGAGAAACTACAGGATGATAGGTATCAGGTGATCAATGATTTCATCTATTATAAGAACAGGATATTTATGGTACTCGAGTCTAAATTGAAGAGTAAGATCATGCAAGCTATACATGATACCCCTCTAGCAGGCCATCCAAAATTCTTCAAAGCATACAGATAGATTAGGGAGAGATTCTTGTGGAAGGGTCTCAAAAGTGATGTTTTGCAGTATGTCAGGGAGTGTATGACTTGTCAGTAGAACAAGTCGGAGCATACATTGCTAGCAGGATTATTCTAGCCTTTACCCATTCCTAATCAGAAATGGGAGAGCATATCAATGGACTTCATCACAAGTCTACCACGAGTTCATAATAGAGATTGCATCTTGGTTGTGGTTGACAGGTTGACAAAATATGCACATTTCTTTGCTATTTCCACAGAGTCTAAGGCTTCACAGATAGCAAAATTATTTTTTAGAGAGATATTCTGATTACATGGACTTCCAAGGAATATTGTGAGTGATCGAGATAGTAGGTTCCTAGCATATTTTGGCAGGAACTGAGTTGTCTCCTAGTACGAGCTACCATCCTCAATCCGACGGGAAGATTGAGATCGTCAAAAAATGGGTAGAAGGATATCTGCGTAATTATGTGTTAGGACAACAAAGGGCATGGGTTTGATGGGTACATTTGGGTGAACATTGTTGCAATACTACATACCATATGTCAATAGGTATGACACCCTTCAAAGCTCTATATGGATACAATGCTATGTCTTTCATGGATTTGGATTTTGATGATAGTAGAGTACCCAAGGCAAAGGAGTTAGTGCAAGATAGTCAAGATATCCTTAGGGCACTTAAGGAAAATTTACATCAAGCTCAGAATCACCAAAAATTTTATGCAGATAAACACAAGATTGAAAGGGTCTTTGAGGTTGGTGATATGGTGTTTTTGTGGCTTCAACGATACAGACAGTCTACCTTGAAATAGAGTGGTGTGGAAAAGCTAAAACCATAGTTTTATGGGCCATATTAGATCAAAAGGTGGGTAGGCGAAGTAGCATATGAATTGGACTTGCCTTTACATAGCAAAATTCATAATGTATTTCATGTATCATGCCTCAAAAAGGCAGTCGAGCAATATACTACTCCATCTCCTGAGCTTCTTCCATTGGATGAGGAAGGAAAATTAATTTTGGTGCTTGAGTATATTCTAGATGTGATAGAACGCAGGTTGCAAAACAGGACAATAAAAGAATATTTGATCAGATGGAAGGATTTACCTATTGAGGACACCACATGAGAAGGTGAACAAATATTGTAACATCTGAGGTTGCAATTGCTTGGGGCAAGCTATGCCAGGAAGGAAGGACTGTGGTGTCCCCACATTTTTGACACACCCATGAAGAATTTGATTAATTAATTAAATATTAAAATTGTCTTTATTTGTTTTAAAAGATGTTTTAATTAATTAATTAATATATGGCTTTAAAAAATATTATAATAATAAGACTAAGCTTTTATAAGCCATTGGATTTCAATAAATCAGTTTTGCCAACCGAAAGGCGGAAGAAATAAATGGTGTTTGAGGCAAATATCTAGATCATCACGAACATTGCATTTTGTCTGGTTTGATATTAGAAAACATGAGAATGAAAATTCTCAAAGGTCGAATGCCATTGACTAATTAGAAACCCAGCATGGCAAATCATAAAGTTTCATGATCATTTCTCTATAGCATCAATGGTGCGAGCCTGTGAAGTGTTTGCGCCTTTGCATCATTGAAAGGTTTCACATGGAATTGGATATATTATTTTGGCAATCTTATTTCTTGTTGTTGACCGCTAGATATTGAGGCCCAATATCGGGCATAATGATTTACTCTATATAGTTTGTCTGTGCACTTGCCATGGACATTCACATATGCACGATTCATCAAAGCGACTAGAGTAGAGGATACACGATCATCCTGGGATGGTATTATGAAGACGCGGAGTTATTTTGAAGGTTTGAACTTATGTGTGTGCGACTCTGTCATGGCTGACATTACTGGTAGTCATTATCCCAAAGCATTGTGTGTGACCTTTTGGCAATGGATTTACACCTCTTATTTATGTTGATTGGGAATATTATTGGCGTTGGTCTTATTTCTCTTTACTAGAGCACTACTGGCTATTGGCGTGATTATGTGCATTATATCTAAACCTAGGTATGTGCAAAAAACTTCCTGTTATAGTCTATAATTGTTGGTAATATGATAAATATTGAAGAAACTAGTGTTACAAGGAATCTTATAAACATTTTCAACAATTCCTTTGCATTTGAGCATTCTCTGTTCACTTGGTATTTACGTTCTATGTTGCACAATGAGATCAATGTAACAATCTAACTTGTTATTCAACCATATACTAATCTACAACATATTTTCCTATGCACTTATTTTATGTATGAAATTGGGTTAATATTCCAAACAAGCACAAACAGTAACTTAATATCAGTTAGAGACTTTTGGAACAACAAGAAATTCCTTAGATGTTGTATACCTAGGTAGAGATCATCACAATCTATGTCTCCCTCTTGGGATGGGCCTTCAGTTGCTAATTTTTGAGGAATGTCCTATATTATTCCATGAAATACCTCAAGTTGAATTTCTTCCTAGGGACTTTATTGGTTTGAACATCTTCAACTTCCTCAATTTCTTTGGATTCCACATTTATTTGAATTTCTTCAATCATAGGGTTTGTTTGGAATCCCACTGCTCCTTTCTTCTCTAGATCTAAAAAGTTGAATTTCCTTGTCTATGAGTATACTAGATACAAGGTCATATAAAATTTCCTTTTGTTTTCATTATTTGTTAACTAAGAATGCAGATTATCACTTATGATCTCTACCCAGTGCAACATGCTATCACTTTTTTACCATGTAGTTATGTACATGTACATCCATGCCTCAAAATTTGTTGCAATTGCCATTCCCATTACTTTGCTTAGCAATGTAAATATATCTCCAATTTCTTGTTGGAAGTCACTTCTATAAAAAGTCTTGGATATTTTGGCAATGGAAACTTTGGAATGCTCCATTTATTTGGAATTAATGTGTTTGTGACATGCCTCAATATCCTCTTCATATGCTTTCCTAGCATTCTTCGTGTCGATCATCCTTACTTCTTTGTAATAGGGGATGTTGAATGTGTCTCAAATGGCATCAATAGTCAAGTCGGCCATGATTCATTTGTCTTTGACAACCATCCTTTTGGATGGATCATAATCTTGGGTGCACTTCATTACCAATTTTGGACATGTCAACAAGGTTTATCCAATCTATTTTTCACAATCTTGTGGGCTTTATCGGTTGCACCTACAATGTTCATTCTATGATTGAATTACGCCAAACTAACAAGACCTAGATTTGTCTCAATTATATTCCCCCATATCATTGTTATTTTTTACTCAAGTTGCACCCCTTTGAATTTTTCGAGGGCCTTAATGAAAAGCTTTGCTCTCAACTTAGATTTAGAGAAAGATGTCACTTCAATGGAGAAACCTGAGAAAATAGGCTATTTCAAGATATATATATATACTAATTATACTTTGATAAATGTAATTATTGTAGGTGATTGATATAAACTTAGATGCAGATGAACAGTATGAAGGAATAGACTATATGTTGCCAACAATAGATCTTGAACAATATTAATCGGATCTGATATAAATGTTGATCATTCCTAAGATGAACCCGACTATATGAAGTGTAGTAGTGTTGGATATAATGATCAATATGAGTCAGGTCTGAGATGAAGGTTGATTATCACTAGATCTCTTCACACATCTCCTCTTCTTGGATCGATGGGATGATTGTCACTTCTGCTATTTTCTCTAGTGATGCTCTCTTTTGTATTCTCTATATCTCTTCCCTTACTCTATCTTTCTTCTAATTATACCTGTTCTCTCTAGTCACGGTTGATCATGAAGACGTTTCTACTGGATCTTCAGACGTATCTCTTCATATCAACTCCAGACACATCTATTGGACCTTCAAACGTGTCATTTCTTAATCAACTTGGACTGAACTGCATTAGGTAGTGATTAGTAAACAAATCGATTATATATATATATATATACATGTATATGTATATATATATATATATATATATATATGTTCTTGGTAAGTTATTTGTATTATAGAAGGTATTACAACTAATTTCAGCATATACTTATCTGGTTTTGATGGGGACATCACAAGTCTCCCCGCTTGACATTGCTTGTCCTCGAGCAATCCTCATAAGTTTCTTCTTCCTTGATCTCTTGACGTTCTTGGTTGGTACAGTGGTCTTCATCTTGGAAAAAGGTTGTAACATCTTGTTACAACTAATCTCCTTCCAATCCTTCTCGATACCTCACTATGGAGTATATCCAACCTTCTTGGGAGAGGACACATTTCTTCCAGGCCCTCGGAATACCTCTAAAGGATATACAATCCTAGGAAAGGGGTATGTCACCTCATCCTGGGCCCTCGAGACACCTTTCTCATGGGTATTCAATCCTAGATGTGACCTTCCTGGGAAAGGACACGTTTCTTCCAGGCCCTCGAAATACCTCCAAAGGATATCCAATCCTAGGAAAAAGAGGTATGTCACCTCGTCCTAGGCCCTCAGGACACCTTTCTCATAGGTATTCAATACTGGATGTGGCACTTCTTCCCAGGCCCTTAGAATACCTTTTAAAGGATATCCAATCCTAGGAGAAGGGTTTTTGTTACGCCTTCCTAGGCCCTTGAGATACCTTTAAAGGTCATCCAATCCTAGGAAAAGGGGTTTTGCTACCTCTTCCTAGGCCTTGGGGATGCCCTTCTTAAGGGTATTCAAATCCTAGGGAAAGGGGTTGTGTCACCTCTCCATAGTCCTTCTACATAACTCATTATGGAGTATATCTAGCCTTCCTGGAAGAAGACACATTTCTTCCTAGGCCCTCAGAATGCCTTTTAAAGGATGTTCAATCCTAGGGAAAGGGGTTATGTCTCACTGCCTTGCCCTAGGCCCTCGAGACACTTTTTCAAGTGTATTCAATCCTAGGTGTGTCACTTCTTCCTAGGTTCTCTTCCTTAAAGGGGTATCCAATCCTAGGAAAAAGGGATTGTATTACTTCTTCCTAGGCCCTCAGGGTACCTCTTTTAAAGGTTTCCAATCCTAGGAAAAGGGGTTGTGTCACCTCTTCCTAGGCCCTCTAGATACTTGATTCCTCAAGTTTATCCAGTCCTAAGCCTTATATGCAATTTCACATATTATCCTCAAGTCTTGTGCTTGTACAAGAAGAATATCTTATTAACTCATTTGAAGGTATTACATTCAATAGTTCATCTCTTGTTTTAACCAAGAGCCATCATGTTCTGTTGTTCCTGAGCTTTATCCTTAAAGGCCTTAAGAGTTTCTTCTCTATCCCATGTAGCATCATCTTCAAGGAGTCCCTTCCATTTAATTAGGAACTCGGTGATGACTCTATTCCTTAATCTCTTCTCTCTGGTATCAATGATAAATTTTGGTTCTAAGGTGAGTTGTCCCTCTTCATCTAGAGGAGGTAACTCATTGGAAGGAAGGACCTTTTTAAGCCTAGATACATGGAAGATGTTGTGGATCTTGCTATGTTTCAGAAGCTCCAACTCGTAAGCGACCTCACCTACCCTTCTTGTAACTCTGTAAGGACCATAGAATCAGGGTTTTAACTTTTCAGCCCCATTCTTTTTTATTGAAGTCTGTTTGTATGGTTGTAGCCATAGAAAGACTAGATCTCCAATTTCAAAAGTTCTTTCTATGCGGTGACGATCAGCATAGATTTTTTGTTGGTTCTGGGCTTGCTACAAATTCTCTCTAAGGGCCTTCATGAGATCAATGTTCCTCTGTATGAAGTCCTGTGCATTTTGTACTTTTCTCTCCTGGGTGACCAAGTGTCCAAAGGAAGGGGATTCATACCCATAAAGGGCCTTAAAAGGGCTCATTCCAATTGACATATGGTGGGTGGTATTATAACAATACTCGCCCAAGTGTAGCCATTTTATCCATGTTGTTTGTTGACCTGTCACATAGTTCCTCAGGTAACCCTCTATCCACTTGTTAACTATTTCTATTTTCCCATCAGTCTGTGGGTGGTAACTTGTGCTTAGGGTTAGATTGGTTCCTGCTAGCCTGAAAAATTCTTGCCAAAATTCGCTGAGAAATTTACTATCTCGATCACTGATGATTACTTTGGGTATCCCATGAAGACGAAAAACTTCCTTGAAGAATAATTCTGCTACTTGAGATGCTTTGTATTTTGATGAAATGGCAAAGAAATGAGCATACTTAGAAATTTTTTCCACTACCACATAAATACTATATTTTCCATGTACCTTGGGCAATCTGGTTATGAAGTCCATCAAGATGCTTTCCCATTTTTGGTTGGGAATGGGTAGGGGTTGTAATAGACCTGCTGGATGTCTTTGCTCTACTTTATTTTGTTGACAAGTCATGCACTCTTTTACATGTTTGAGCACATCTCTCTTTAACCCTTTCCATGAATACATTTCTCTAATCTGTTTGTATGTTTTGTAGTATCCTTGGTGACCCGCCAAAGGGCTATCATGAAACTCCTTAATAATTTTGCTCTTAATCTTTGATTGAGGAACGAGAAATATCCTTCCCTTATATAAAATGAGATCATCCCATATCTTGTACTCCTCGTTTGGCATCTTTCCTTCCAGGATCTCAGAGGCTTGTGCATCTTTGGTGTACTCCACAACAATATCATTCTTCCAATCCTTGGAGGTGGTTGTGATGGTGTTGAGGTGGGGCCGCCTGCATAATGCATCTGCCACCTCGTTGCCAGTTCCCTTCATGTATTCTATGTCAAAGTCATAGGCTTGTACTCGGCTCACCCATTTTTGTTGATGATCATTGAGATCCTTTTGGTGCATGAAGAACCTCAGACTATTGTGGTCTATTCGGATGATGAATTTCCCACATACTAGGTATTGTCTAAATTTGGCTAAGGCATGCATAATAGCCAACATCTCCTTGTCGTATATGGAGTAGTGCTTCTCGGTCTCTATTAGCTTCTGACTTTTGAAGGCTATAGGATGTTTCCTTTGCATGAGAACTACGCTAATCCCTTCTCTGGAGGCATCACAATGTAGTTCAAATGGTAGTGTGAAATCAGGAATTGCAAGGACAGGGCAGGTGCTCATGGTTTCCTTGAGTTCTTCAAAATCTTGTTGTGCTTGGTCGTTCCACATAAAGGCTCCTTTCTTTGTCAAGTTTGTGAGGGGAGTAGCTAACTTGGAGAAGCCTTTTACAAAATTCCTATAGTAGCTACATAATCCAACAAAACCCCTTAGTTGAGTCAACGACCATGGCTTGGGCCATTGTTTGATGGCCTTAACCTTCTCCTCATCTACTCTCACTCTTGTTGCATTGATCTTGTGACCCAAGTAGAGAATCTCTTCCATCCCAAACTCACACTTTGACATTTTTACATAAAGTGACTCTAATTCCAGAATGCTTAAAACTTCTTCAATGCGGCGGAGGTGCTCCTCCCATGTCTTGCTATAGATCAGGATATCATCGAAGAAGATTAGTAAGAACTTCCTCAACTGCTGGCGAAAAATGTGGTTCATACATGATTGGAAGGTGGTCAGAGCATTAGTAAGACCAAAAGTAAGACTAGAAACTCAAAATGCCCATAATGGCATCTAAATGCTATCCTAGGTATGTGAAGAACCCTTGCGATTCAACTTCAAACCCCAACGGCTAAATATGACATATTTGTGTTTTTGCTTGTTTTCTGATGGTTTTGATTTTTTTGTAGTTTTTTGCATAGAGATAAAATGCGATTTTTGAAGGAAATGCTTGCAAAAATTAAATAAAATACTACAGTGCTAAATATGATGGAATCCAATAGATATACTGATGCCAGAATGTTTATTGATCTTCCAGACTGATTACATCTAAGATCAGATAACATGCAAAATAAAAAGCAACAACATTCATGATGAAAAAACATGGTTATTGCAGCCGCCTATGATGGTGATGAAATGGTACGGCTATCATAGATATCAACTTCTCCCTCCGCCAGATGATTGCAAATGAAACCAGAGGAATATGCGCCCCTGTTGGTGAAGTCAGAATGCCAAAAGGAGAGGCGTTTGACCCTAGGAGAAAAGTACGGCCCTGTACTTGAAGGTACGGCCCAGCAACATAATGGTACGACTCAGCAATAGCAAGAATAAATCCGTACGGCCTTTGAAATGATGCCAAGTGTGAGCTAAAATCAGCCGCCCAAGAATATCTCTCTGCCTGATAACTTCCAGATTCAAACTCTGAAGATGTAACTTCTGAATAAGCTCTATGACAACTTCTGGATGAAGCTATCTCTCTGATAAGCAATAAATCAGCTGATATTTTACAGCCTCTGAACTGCAGACACTGAAGATGGCTCGTTCTCCAATGCAAAAAGACAACTGAAACCCTTGGCTCCGTTCTCTGAAGGAAGAATTGATCAAAGTCGATTTTCATAACATAATAAAATGAGTTTCTCTCAAAGAAACTTATAATTCCTCAGTTGGGTCAATTTTCCCCAAAAAGCATCATTTAAATAAACTTCAAATTCTTCTTTTAATTTTTCCATAGTTTGAATGCACTTTTAATTATAAATAATAATTGAAAAGTGGCCCCTTCTTCATGTTGGTTGACCCCTTCAAATAAGTCACTTAAGTTATAATATTTAATTATATTATAACTTATAATATAAACTTAAAAATAATTAATATTTATTTTAGCAAATAAATATTAATATCTCTCTCAAAACAGGTCCAATTAACGAACCGTCTGAAGCCAGATGATAAGTGACTGAATCCGCATACGACCAAACCATACTGCTAAAAATAGCAGGGGTGCTCTGCTGAGTGTCTCCACTTACTAAAAATAATAAGTCAAGCAAATGATGTCCGAACGACCCTCAACGAAAGCCAAACTGAATGGTTCTGCCAACTAAACCCAAGCCAATCCTCAACAAGACCCTCTATCCACCTTATCAGCCTACGAGGGTCACATAATAGGCTAATCTTAAGCACTGAGAGATGTCAACTAGAAGGGGACATTACAAGGTACATCCTCCTTCATCTTGATTTGGTGATAAGCCGAGTGTAAATCAATTTTGGAGAAGTATCTTGCTCCATGTAACTCATCCAAAGTTCATCTATTCTTGGAATTGGATACTGGTTCTTGATAGTTTTTTTATTTAAGGCCCTGTAGTCTATGCACATTCGCATAGTGCCATCTTTCTTTTAACTAAAACCACGGATGATGCAAAGGGACTATTACTTGGTTGAATATGCCCCATTTCCAGCAACTCTTTAATTGTCTTCTCAATCTCTTCTTTGAATTTTCGAGGATGCCTCTATCGGGTAGTTATCACTAGCTTTGCTCCTTCTTCCAATTCTATAGAGTGCTCAAAACCTCTCTTCAGGGGTAGACTAGGGAGAATATCTCCAAAAATCTTCTTATGTCTCCCTAGAATAGGTTGAATCTCAATGTGAACTTTCTCATGGGAGGATGACTTGTCTAACACCATGCATTGTACTATCCATTCTCCTTGACCGTGCCTTACAATTCTCTCCATTCTTTTGCATGATACTATTTTGGGGGATCCATTTGGGAATCCTCTTAGTGTAACTTCTCGCCCATTGTGCTTGAAGCAGATCTCTAGGTTCGGATTGTCCATAGTAAACCATCTAAGGGAATTGATCCAAGGCATTCCTAGAATCACATCGTTGTGTAAGTTCACCACATAAAAATCTCCTCTTATAGTATGACCATCCAAAGTGATTTCTAATTGCGGAATGATCTTTGAGCATTGATTTGTGGCTCCATTTGCGAGAGCTACCTTGAAGCCTTGAAAGTTTTGAGTCTCTAATCTTCTTTTGGCCACTAAGCTTTTGCTGATAAAGTTGTGGGAGGCCCCACTATCTACCAAGGCAATAATTTTTTGCCCCTTAAGTGTGCCCTTGATTCGAAAGGGTTTATGCTCACTTGCTTGGGAGATACTTGATACTTCTTCTCGATTCCCATTTCATCTTTTTTGGTGGGGGCTTCTCTTGAATCTTCTTCCCAAGTCTCTTCTATCTTGTGTATTTGTCCTCTCTTGCACCTATGGTCCTATCCCCAAGGCTCCTTGCATTTGAAGCATAGGCCTTGATCTATTAACTCTCTCCTTCGTTTGGTTGCCTCCTTGTCAAGGTTTCGGTGCCCTTTGGTCCAAGGTTCATTGCAAAAGTGACAAGTTCTTCTTCTATCATCTCTCCT
>VDFB02110163.1:0-23937 GCA_007258455.2 Sequoia sempervirens
TCAACGTGTACTGACAACATAATTGGACCTAAACTAAAAATTGTTTGAATCTTTCTTTTTTCATTATGTAGAGAATTTTTTGAAGATTGATTCCATATAATTTTTTTTACAAGAAACTTAACCAAAAAAAAGTTATTAAAATTTTTTAAAAAAGCCTGATATTTCAAGTTCAAGAACTAGTTTGCTTAGAAATTAAATTAAAAAATAGAAAAACATAATCCCATTTATTAATAAAAATTATATATTTGCAAAGTAGAAATTGTGTTCTCTCTAATGGTTTTAATTTTACAAATTGATTCAGAAAAAAGAGTCCATCATCCATATTGCCAAAGTTGGACATTCTTCTTCAATTTTCCTTAGTTTTTTAGTTGCAGGTCAAAGGCTAAGGCTCGGATTTCCAAGCCTTTCCCAAACCTAAAACCAAGGCTGCATGTGGGTTGGGAATTCAATTTTTAAATAACACGTACGCATTACTAAAACATGTACGTGTTATTTAAATGAAACGCGTACGCATTTCATAATGCATACGCATTATCTATTTACCTGTTGGGTAAAGGTAACGCGTATGTGTTATGTAACACGTATGCATTCCTAAAATAGAACATGTATGTGTTTCATAACGTGCATGCATCTCTAATATAGCCATTTTTTCCTAATTTAGTAAATACTGATATAACACATTTTTTCTGCAACATTCCTTTTCTACAGTACAGTCCAAAAGCGCCATTTTTTGTGTTTTTTATTGCAAATTTTTCTTATGCAGGGCATATTCTATTCAAATTGTTGGAAGAGACAAAGTGCAGGTTGAATTTTCTGAAGTGGAATCAAGTATAAGAGCTTTTTACAAGAAGATTTGGTAAAAGAGAATTTTTGGATGCATTCATGATGTTTTTGTACTTCAAAGTTTAAAGAAAAAAGGCTCTTCATACTACATAGTTTTATTTGAATATTTGAAGGAGATAGCAATTTGAAAATAGGTTAAGTTTGAATCATTATTTTTGTCATCAAAGAGGGTTTGGTAACCAGGGGTGATAAGCAAAGACAAAGAAAAAATGTAGAAAGTTAATGACACCCGAAGAAATTCAAGCAAATAGAGATATGGAGGAAAAAAGACAAAGGGATAGAAGAGAAAGGATTCATCAAATGAAAAAATTGAAAGCATCTAGTTCCAATAATGTTGAAGAGGAAGCCATGAATGATGAAATGAATGTAGATGATGCAAATGTGGAGATGGTGAATATGGAAAAAAATGCAATTATGGAGACAAACCCAACTATGCCTTCAACTTCAACTTTGAATGATATGGAAATAGTACCTATACAAACAAATTTGGGTATGTCTTCAAATCCACCTCCCAATGATATGGAAAATGAACCTATTCATACAATTTATCCAGGTATGTATTCAAACCCAAGTTTTGATAGTATTGATATTGCTTGTTTAGATGAAGCTAGATACACCATTGATGATATCAATAATTCTAGGGTTGAAATAATGCAAAAACAAAAAAAAGATGAAATTATATCTTATGAGAATGCAAATGAGAATGAAATCCCTCATATTGATGAAAATGTGAATGAAATCCCTTTTACATTTGAAAATGAAAATGAAACCCTTTGTGTGAATGAAAATGAAACCCCTTGTATGGATGAACCTAAAAATGTTTTTTTACAATTGAAAGAGGTGCTAGATAAACTTCATGGTAAAGTTTCTTGGAGACAAATTATAACTTATGGAAACAGAATATATATATAAAAAAATTATAGAAATAAATTAGGATTCCAATGTCAACTCATGGTGCATTTGATGATGATGTTGAAAATGAGAATCTAGTGATGAAAAAATTAGGTGTTTTTGTAAAACCAAAAAAGAAAGATGATTCAGTAGAACAATTCATATCTAGTGTTATTAATGCTATTGATTTTATAGGTAAGAAAATTTGATCGAAAGATAAGAATGCGGCTCGTCGTGCAATAGCAACTGCTCTAGCTGATAAAGCAATTTCAAATAAAAGAATGTTAAGTAAGATCAGTAAATGTATAAAAGTGAATCCTAGAACTTTGATAAGAGCTGCTAAAAGAAGAGAAATTATTGAAAATGATCCAATTAATCAATTTTAGGGTTTTAGTGGTAGACTCCCTAGATCAGACATGAAAAATTAACTAATGAAATTAAATCTTTAATCAAAAATTTTTGGCATGATAATACAAGAGTATCACCTAACATTAGATATGTCTTAAAATTAAGGGTGGGTTCCAAAATTCGTGAACCTCATCCAAAGCATCTCTTAGATACAACTCAAACTGAATTATATAAAAAAAAATTAGATGCTTCAATCTTACCATTGAATATTAACATAAGTCAAAGATCATTCGAAAAGTGTAAACCTTGGGATGTTAGAATTAATAAGAAATTAATCTCTTGTTGTTGTAAGGCTCATGTACAATTTCATTATTATTATGATAGTTTTCAATGGATACAATGCACTTTGCATGCTAACCAAATTATGTAGGATATTTGTGGTATTAATATGCCACCTGAAAGAATCAAAGATTTGATAGCATATTTGTTTTGTGAACCCTCTAATGGAAACTTATTTTATTTAAAAGCATGTATTTCTGGAGAATGCGATAGATGTGGTAACTTTTCATTATTAGGAGAATGTATGCATGAAAGTAGTTTAGATGAATTTGGACAACAATTAGTGGATGTAAAAAAATTTAAAAATGTTGAGCATTCTTTAATAGATGGAAAAACTGGAAAACATTGTGAGCTAATTGTGGAAAAATTTAGTGTGCATGCATTTATTAATGAATTTAAAGATAATATTGTACCTAAATATGTTCAACACTCTCATTATGCTCATTGGCTTGATAATCAATTTCGTTTATGTAAAAACACATTCCCAATTGGAACTATATTGTTAGTTGTTGATTTTGCAGAAAATTATACTCTTGCTTCACAAGAAGAAATTCAATCACAGTATTATAATTCCACTCAAGTAGTTATATTTGTTCACATTGTTTATAGACATGCAGATGATAGTACAGAAGATAATAGAAATTTTTTGATAGAGTACCATTTTTATGTAAGTGATAATCGATTACATTCATCTGAGTTTGTTCAATATTGTTTTGATATATTTTATAAAAAATTAAAAGAGAGAGGAATTCAAATGCTAGAACATCTCATATGGTTGGATAATTGCATGGGTCAATTCAAAAATGCTAGAATGTTTTATTGGTTATGTAGAGTTCATAAGGAAAATAATATCTAGCACATATAGAGTTTTTTTGAAGCTAGTCATGGTAAGGGAGAACACGATGGAGCAGGTGCATGTGTGAAAAGAGCTCTTGCTAGAGAGCAAATAAAATTTTAGGATGTTGCAAAATTTAGAGATGCACGTGCAATTATAGATTGGTACAATACCAAATCATCTACAAGAACAAGTGAGAGCCCAATAATTTGACGCTTCTTTTGGTTAGTTGAAGAAAATGATATTTTTTCTTGACAAGATTGTGAAACAATTAATGGATCTGCAAAATGGCATTCGTTTAAGAGTTCGAATGCAAACATGTGGAAAATATGGACAAGGGAGTTGGCATGCTTTTGTCAATTTTGTATTGCAGGTGATTGGGAGGCATGTGAAAATATGGAATGGGTCGAACAATGGCAACAAAGAGCCTTAACACCTACATCGACACATGTTCAATGTGGAACAACAATTGAAGATAATCAAGTGTTTGCATCAGATGATTATGATTGTGTTTCAGATCTTGTACAAGAAGGTACATTATTTATTGAGTTAAATTTTATATGCATGCATGTTTATATGTGAATTAAATATAAGTCACTCTTTATTGAATTTTTTATTTATTTTTGTAGGACATGTGTATGTTGTTATTGCACCTAAGGGGAATGAAGAGGAGATAGAGTACTGGTTGGCTAGATGTGTTGAGAGAAAGCATAAGTTGGTACATCCTAGAGTGGATGATGACAACTTTGAGTATCTAACTGGTTCAGTGGTTGTTGTTGGCACCTGGCTTTGAGAATATTTGATAAGAAAGAATGGCTTTCCTGCATTTGAAGATTATGAAAGACAAAAGAATATTATACATTATTCACATTTGATTTTGGAAACCAATATAAAACTACTTAGATATCAAGGGAGGCATACTAATAAATTTTTATGGACACTTTTAATGGATGATCATGAGACAATCATAGATGCATTACAAAAGAGAGAGGATGTAGATGGTACAACGGAGTAAATAAATATTGGTAAGTATATATTTGTATATATATTTAATTGATATATATATATATATCTTTAATCATTTCCTAATTAAATTTTTATATCATTTTTTGTTTCAGGTCTCCCAAAATTATATGCTTTACAAAAAAGAGAGGAGATGCACATATGTTACAATGGAATTGAATCTAGAGACAGGTAACTATATATAGTTCTAGATACATTTAATTGATAGTATAAATATAAAACTAAATTTAATTCATTGTCATTTTATAAAAAAATTATAATTGATTTCATATCCCCTTAATTCATTCCCTTAAAACTCATTAAGCCATCCTCTTATGAACCATTAATCCATCCTCTTGCATCCCCTTAAGTCTCTCTATTAATTCCCCTTAATCCATATCCTCGTGTATCTACCCTTAATCCATCCACTTGCATCCCCTTAAGTCACTCTCTCAACACCCCTTAAGCCATCCTCTTAGGACCCCTTAATCCATATCCTCATATATTTACCCTTAATCCATCCACTTGCATCCCCTTAAGTCACTCTCTCAACACCCCTTATGCTATCCTCTTAGGACCCCTTAATCCATATCCTTGTATATCTACCCTTAATCCATCCACTTGCATCCCCTTAAGTCACTCTCTCAACACCCCTTAAGCTATCCTCTTAGGACCCCTTAATCCATATCCTTGTATATTTACCCTTAATTCATCCACTTGCATCCCCTTAAGTCACTCTCTCAACACCACTTAAGTTATCCTCTTAGGACCCCTTAATCCATATCCTTGTATATTTACCCTTAATTCATCCACTTGCATCCCCTTAAGTCACTCTCTCAACACCACTTAAGTTATCCTCTTAGGACCCCTTAATCCATCCACTTGCATCCCCTTAAGTCACTCTCTCAACACCCCTTAATCTATCCTCTTAGGACCCCTTAATCCATATCCTCATATATCTACCCTTAATCTATCCACTTGCATCCCCTTAAGTCACTCTCTCAACACCCCTTAAGCCATCCTCTTAGGACCCCTTAACCCATATCCTCGTATATCTACCCTCAATCCATCCACTTGCATCCCCTTAAGTCACTCTCTCAACACCCCTTAAGCTATCCTCTTAGGACCCCTTAATCCATATCCTTGTATATCTACCCTTAATCCATCCACTTGCATCCCCTTAAGTCACTCTCTCAACACCCCTTAAGCTATCCTCTTAGGACCCCTTAATCCATATCCTCGTATATCTACCCTTAATCCTTAAGGGTTTAGGGTTCATCTCCTAGGATTTAGGTCCTATGGTTTAGGGTTTAGGGTTTAAATTCATTCTCTCAACTCCCCTTAATCCACAATCTTGCATCCCTTAAGTCACTCTCATAATTCCCCTTAAGCCATCCTCTTAGGGCTTGTTAAGCCATATCGTAAGGTTCATGACATGCATCCCCTTAATCCACTATCTTACATCCCTTTAAGTCATTCTATCAACTCCTCTTAATCCACCCTCTTACATCCCTTCAAGTCATTCTATCAAATCCCCTTAATCCACCCTCTTGCATACCCTTAATCCACTCTCGTACATCCCTTTAAGTCATTATATCAACTCCCCTTAATCCACCCTCTTACACCCCTTCATTTTATCAACTCCCCTTAATCCACCCTCTTGCATCCCCTTAAGCCATCCTCTTAAACGACCCTTAAGTCATATCATCTTACATACCCTTAATCCACAATCTTGCATCCCTTAAGTCACTCTCATAATTCCCCTTAAGCCATCCTCTTAGGACCCGTTAAGCCATATCCTAGGGTTCATGACATGCATCCTCTTAACTCCACTCAAGGCATTCTCTTAAGACCCCCCTTAAGCTATATATCCTCTAGGTCCCCTTAATCCATCCTATGGCAAACATCATTTGAATTTGAATGGAATTTACTATATATTGTTCTTTTCTCGCATGAATTTTTTACTTAAATGACTCATAAAAATTATAGTTACTTTACTTACATTAATTATTTTTCCAAGTTCTCATCAAGTCGGTCTACCATGTGATTGTCACTAAAAAAATATTTTATCAAGACTATGTAAATATCAATTTTTGGTCTTCACCTAAAAGTTGATAAGCTTTAATTGTATCTACATGCACATATAAGTTTCATCATGTTATATAGTTGTATTAAACATCAATATACATTGTAACGCCCCACTACGCAAACCCCAAAGGAACTAATAACAACGCAACAATTTTTTTTTAAAAGAACATAATAAATGTACTTAAGGATTCCAACATAGCAATTTTCTAAGTTGCACAACTAAATCCCTTGGGGTACATGAGGTGACATTACCGCACTAACCCAAAACAAGGATAATCGATTAAACAATAATTAAATAATTACGTAAAACCATTCATTCTCACATCACCATTTAAAATATCTATTAACAATAACCACATTAATAAAAGTAATCCATATTAAACCATATATGCAAAACATAATTGAATTAATCATAAGGATAATAAATATATATATAACCCACAGATACAACATAACATAAACAATAATTACAAATGATAGTTCACAAATGATTACATGGCCTGATTATACATTACATTAATATGATAGTACAACGTAAAGAACATATAAACAAATTAAATCAAGATCTTCCCAACACACATGGGAGTCGATACATCAATAATTAAATTGCATCTAAAGTATAAACATATATCTGGTACATAAGAACACTGGATCAACAACAACTGCCAAAACCCTGCAATAAAAGATACAACTGCATCCAAAGGGAACCCAACAGGGTGTGAAGCATGTTCCACCCAACCACCCCCGTGTTGGGAGTTAACAAGGAAGGATCCCCGATCAAGCACATCTAACATAAACATAAGACTAACTCTAGACAAGATAACATAATATCAAAAGACCACACGATAAACTAAACAACGATAAATCCAATAGGCATAACAACAAACCACTTTCGAAACATATCAATAAATCACTTTCCAAAATTACAACAAGTCACGAAACACATTATCATTAAATCTCAAAACATAATATCAAAGACTACTTCTAGAGGACTTCAATAAAATTAGACAAATGGAATGTTAGAGGAGAGTGTCATCGCATGGCTTAACATGGATTATCCAGATAACCTATCACAAGGTGCCGCCTCCATCTCTACATGGATTATCCAGACAACCTAGTTCAAGGTGTCGCCTCCATCTATGGTTCTCCTGACAGCCTATCTCAAGGCGTCACTCCATAGGGTTACTCATGCAAAATCGTTAACCTTTTGTGAAGACAAGGCAACGATCTTTCCAACCATGACCTTCTCGGTCCCCTTTAGTCTGTGATAACACTAACAGGTGGATGAGGCATCACAATTATCTTATTAATGTTTAATCCCCACCCGTGATTTATTACTTAGGTTATCACTGATTACTTTAACTCTACGTGGGTTACCCTGACAGCCCCTTCGTGCGCTGACCCCCACTTAGAGCCACTCTCTCTAAACACTCAACACAAAATACCCAACTCAAAAGGATTGTACCAACAATAAATATTGAACCAACAAATGGATCTTCCACGAGGCATAACCATCTCGCCAAACATATGAAACACATCCACAACACGATACAATCCACGTGTAACTCAAATCACAACCTTAGTCAAAACATAGGCCAAATATCAGAATTGCAAGATTAACACAACAACAATATTCCCACCTCTGGAAGTCCTAAACAACAACTTAAGTTCCTAAAACAGGATAGACTACTCTAGGGTTTTCCTGCAAAACATAACCCAACTAAAGAAAATCAAATTAAATAAAGAGAATAAACTTGAGAGTAACTGATACATAAGCAATGCCATAAAACAATTTATAATGAACCACAGATTTCATCCAACAATTAGATCAACAACTCGAGAATATTCAACTCAAATAAAAAAACACATCGTTTATTTCACTTTCTTTTCTTCAAAAACAGTTCTTTTACCCAGAAGCACAAAAAGCAAAACTATTTTTCTTTTCTTTTCTTTTACAAACCAAAACAATAGAAAAATCTTCTGTGTGTAAAAAACTCTCTCATAATAATAATAAATAAAAATCCATAAAGCTTTTCCTCAAAAATCCTCCTTCCTCATTGGTCCTTTTTCTGCTTTTAAAAGCACACACTTATCTACAATTTTCAATTAAAAATAATTTATTTTTTCAAGACATTATCTACACAAGATTTTCTAATTTAATATTAATAAAAAGATAATATTTAATTATCATCCTCAATATTCATTTAATTTAATTATTTACACTCTTAATTAATTAAATAATTTTTTAATTTACAATGTATTTAAATTTCAACATGTAACTAACTTACAATTAATTAAATCAACAAGGCATCATTAATTAATCTTATAAAATAAGATTAATTAAATGACCACTAGCCATAAATAAAATAAATAAACAACAATCAAACTACATAATGACAAGGACCAAGAACCTCAATCATGACATGATAACTCACAACAAGACGACAGACTTGGGACGGGGACACTTCCAAATCAACTCCCTTTTTCAACATTTTACCCGTTGGGTTAATTTAATGCTCGCCTTGTCCTGCCGAAGCAGGTGGAATCGAGACTTTAAACCTGCAATTCCTGCATACCAATAAACGTCAAGTAACACATATATATATAATTGAAAACATGATATCGTGAGAAGGAATTACAGTGTAGCAGGGCACTCGTAAATGAGTGGTGCTACACTATCCTCTCACCACATCTATTCTAACAATTACAATATCAATGATGAAATAACATTTCTAAACTAAATGATCATATGATAACATGATTACTTATCTACTGCATCATAAAATAATACTGAATCCAATTAACATCATCATAGAATCATAACATCGACATATAATACTAAGGAAAAACCATTGCATAATTAAATAATCTAAACCCCACATAAAGTATCATAAATCATAATAATAATGTCAATTGTAGCAGTCAACTAAACTATGCATCCACACACATCAGGTCGGTGAATTAATCACCATCACAAAACAGTATCACACTAACATATAAAAGTAACAAATAGTAGTAAATAGTATCAACAACATGGGGGTATTACATACATTATGTATGTTTGTTCGATGTATGAACTTAAATTAGCTTATTAGTCACTTTTTAAATATCTTGTTCCAATTTTATAGACTATACATTTCATGTCTTGTATTTACCACATTGTATAAAATTGTTCAATTGTACATAGATTATACATTTTATACATACAAGGAGATAGATTTTTTTTATTGATTCAAATATTTTCTAGAATTGGAAAATAGTTAAAATTACATGCCCTTAATTTATTATGTATATTATCTAAACTATTTAAGGAATTATGATATTGCTATCAGGATTCAACCGTAGCTGGAATATTGACCATGCTTTATAGTAGTGGTTCATCACTCATCTTCTCATGACAATGAACACTTTCGTTCATTGCATTTGAGGCCACAGGTGAAAGACTGGCGCTGCCGAGGTCACTTCAAAGATACCGCCGCCAACCGTGAGTTTTCCGCTGGGCCGCTGAGCTGGAGCGCGACCGGGATGGGTGACCTGACTACCGCTTCTCACCGTAAGCACGCCAGATGCAATGAGAGCAAGTGGACCATTCGATATCATGAGAGATGGGTTCGCGGAACCACTACTCATGAAACATGGGTCAATGAGTTTGACTCGAAACTACACGGTTGAATCCTAATAGCAATATCATAATTTGACACGCTGTGGAAAAATACCTCCTACTTATTATTTAAGGAATGTTTTAATTTGTCACCTAACCATGTGAAAAATTATATATATGAAATTTGATTCTAGATAATAATTTATATAGTGCATGTATTACTTGAAAATTAGATAATTTATATCTATACATACATGAGTTCATATAATCATCAAAATGAACATAACACGATCATAATTGATGGCATATATAATCATCATATTAAAGTCAATTGATATAAATAAACACAAATATGATAATAACATGTTCAAAATAAAACTAGAGATAGATAGTCCATAAAATTTATATGTCAAGATGTATATGTCAAGTCCAACACATATATTTAAATAAAACTAGAGATCTATAGTCCATAAAATTTAGAACCATCTAACTATTAGGTTGATTGATCATATCAAGTCTCCTCTTTGTTCCATGTCGACGAGATGTACCCACATCATGTTGCAAAAGAGTACAAGAAACTTGAAATTAGATTTAAAGTTATTTAGAAATTTGATATAATTAAACATATTTAAACTTGAAAATATAAACTTTTAGATAAAAATAAATTTATTAAATATCTAGTAAATATGGTAAAAATGATTTTTAGTATGCATAAATTACCATATGATCATGTGAATCTACTAGCTCATTTTGTTCAACAGGTAGCCTAATTGTCAATCGAGAAGATCCAAATGCTTGATCTACTATATCATGCATATTCATATAAAGCAAACAATATGTTAAAACCTCGAATATATATATATATTTAAGGTCCGGTGAAAATTGTATAGGAGATTTTAGTAAAGTTACAACCTCCTAATGATATGACCATGATCACTAATTTTGAGATTTCATGCATAACATTGATAATGTCTCAAAAAGGCCCTACCATGGGTATCTCTATGAAATCCCTCAAGATATAGATGTACAACAATTTGTATAGATCAAATTCACATGTGTATGTAAATGAACAAATTAAATTAGATCTATGATGTGTATTTAATTTAAACTTAACAAACTTTTGAAAACACACACCTGAGCTAATGATGTCTCAGGAGCACTCACCACAACTTGTGGTTGGTCAGTACTAGGTATCGTATGACCTCCCTACATCTAGATATAATATATCAATTCACACATGTGTACAAATTCAAATTAAATTAGATATATCCACACAAATTATTTAATATATATTGGTTCAAGTACTTGTCCAAAAGGTGAGCCCAGATCTACAGCACTCTACATATAGACATGATGATTAGGCACTGTGTGATCATGCGTCTACACCAAACACTTATTGAATTCATATTATATTATATATATAATTTGATGTTATTATTTACATGAATTTTTTGCATTTCAAACTTGAATTAAATTTAAGTTCAAAAGATGAACATACCTTTGTAGGATGATCCTTAGAATATAGTAAATTCATGTATGACTTCATCCCAGATGCATGTGGGCCATCTGAAGTGGATGCCTAAGTATTCCTATAGCCTGAGCTTCCATGCTCTCTATTGGCCACTTCAGTCACCGCATGTGTAGTCTGATGAGTGAGATGTCATGAAAATGAACTCAATACTCCTAATGTCAATAACATGGTCTAATGCTGAAATGTAGCGGGAACACTAGGAGGAGGAGGAATAATAGGAGTAATCAGAGCACGTCGTTGAGGATCGAAATGTGCTCCTAGTCTATGTTGGGGCATGCCATGCCCAACTCCCTGAAACGACCTCATATCAAAATTTTGGGATTTTTACCTAACTAAAACTCAGCCCATAACTTTCTCAAAAAGTATAGGGGCACCTCACAGTTGCCATGTAGTGGATTATCAAACACCATCCACCATCTATCCCAAAAATGTGCAGCTATCTGCAGATGCCTACACCATAAAATTAAAATTTGTTTTTTGGTGGGTGGAATTGGTTGGTTTGTTTGAGGGTTAATAAAATATTGGCACATGGCTTGTTTGGTAATTTTAAGGTCATTGATTTCTTTATAGGAAAATCCATCTACATAGAATTGTTTCCTCTCTTCTCTCCATTGATGGAACCTATCTAGGTTTGCATCAATAGATCAAACAAAAATGACAATAGTTTGCATCATAGATGCAAACCGTGCGAGATGGGGAGGGATTCTAGACTCATTTTTTATCAGATCTATATTTTCTTGAATCACAATAAGGTTTGCTCGGATGCTCTCTCTTAATTGATCTTGATCTACTACAGAGGGGTGGGGGGTTAGGCGGTGGAAATTCTGGAGGTGTGGGGTTTTGTTCTGGTGGTGGATCTGGATGTATGGGATCTATAGGAATTTGTGGATCGGGCATAAAATCCTCTATATTAAATTATGGATCCATGTGAGCAATTAAATGGAAACTACATGTTAAATAATTAAAAAATATATATCAACAAACTAATTAAATAATGCACACAATTTGAAAGCTATTTAAAAATCACATTGAACGTGAACAAATTCAAAATACATTTCATTTAAAGACCATTTGATTTATAACATTAAAAATTCCATAACATTAAAAATCCATAGCATGTACACACATTAAATTGAGTCCAGTGTGTGGTTGTTAATATGAAGGGTAGAAATGAAATTAGGGGATTTTATTAGAACCCTATTCAAATGCATGCACTATGTCATTGGTTTATTAAGTGAATCCCCTAAAAGAATGCCCCATAAACTTATTTTTAGCTAGATATCACTTGATAATTAAACTATAGCCAAATTTGATGATCTATACATTAATTGATTTATTTAAAAATAAATAAAACCACATGGATTAAGGTAAAGACTTAATATTTATTTAAATAAATCACCATCAAGGTAAAGACTTAAGGTAAAGGATTGAAGAATGAAAAATAAGACACATGTAGATATATAACTTTGATTTCTCAAATTGGGTGTTAAAATGGGAGGTTAGGGGTTGTTTAGAGTGTCTTCTATTACATATATAAAGGTGTAAAAAGAGAAGAAAAGGTCCCCAAGCTAATTTAGGTTATGAACAACTCAGGAATGAGTGTCAAAATGGGTAAATGATGAAAATCATGTAGTTTAATTCAATTAAAAATTATAATAGATTCTATTTATATTAGGATTATTGTTAGACAAAGGTGCTCAATGGAGCTCATAAATATCAAGCCTATCATTAATTAACTAATTCATCAATAAGTAATTTATTCTTCTAAGTTTTTATGGGTCTAGAGCTTTATCTTTTGGTGCAAGGGGAATTTTACTCATAGGTGTGGTTGTTTCCCAACAAGAGTATATCTATAGAGCTAAGGTATATTGAACAAGAATACATGTATTAATCAAGTATGACATAGAATTTAATTTAAAAATCTGATGACAAATTGATTTATCTAAATTTTCAAATTTCTTGATAAGAGACACAAGTTCTCTATAGTGAGACAAAGTAGTTAAGAAGAAATTATAAGTTTAATACTAACATTAAAATTTATAATCTCATTCATTATTTTCAAAGAATACTAAAGATAAGAATGAAAAATTAATAGAATACATTCAAAGGGACACATAGATATATGCTAGTGACCTAATTACAATGTACAAAATAAACAAAGATGAGCTTGAGCTCTATTCACAAAATTTTGAGAACTTCTTTGTTCCCCTTAAGAAATGTCATATTAGGACCCCTTAAGACATCAACTTATGATTTAGGGTGATAGGATGGCTTAAGGGGATCTATGTGTAGTAAGTTCCTAGGACAAAATGGTACATGGCTTAAGGGAATAAAATTTGGTGGAGTTGCCTAAGGCAACCAAATTTCATTGTAAGGTCCTACGACAAAATGAATGATTTAGGGTTTAAGGTTTAGATTTTAGAGTTCAGGGTTTAGGGTTTAGGGAACTTAGGGTGAAGTTTGGGTGGCCCTTGGAATAATGGACTTGCAAGTTAGTGAGCAAAATTTTATTGTGGAACAATTGATTGAGATAGCTCGTGTTTCCCAACAAGAGTATATGTATAGAGCTAAGGTATATTGATTGTGAATACATGTATTAATCAAGTATGACATAATTTAATTAAATCTGAGGACATAAATTTATTTATCTAAATTTTCAAATTTCATGATAAGAGACACAAGTTCTCTATAGTGGGAAAAAGTAGTTAAGAAAAAATTATAAGTTTAACACTAACATTAATTTATAATCTCATTCATTGTTTTCAAAGAATACTAAAGATAAGAATGAAAAATTAATAGAATACATTTAAAGGGACACATAGATATATGCTAGTGACCTAATTGCAATGTACAAAATAAACAAAGATGAGCTTGAGCTCTATTCACCAAATTTTGAGAACTTATTTGATCCCCTTAAGAAATATCATATTAGGACCCCTTAAGACATCGATTTACGATTTAGGGTGATAGGATGGCTTAAGGGGATCTATGTGTAGTAAGGTCCTAGGACAAAATGGTCCATGGCTTAAGGGAATAAAATTTGGTGGAGTTTCCTAAGGCAACCAAATTTCATTTTAAGGTCCTACGACAAAATGAATTCTTTAGGGTTTAAGGTTTAGATTTAGAGATTTGATGACATGAAAACATATCTATGTCAAATAAAAAATGTAAGAAAACTCCAAGGAGCCCTAATTTATGACACTACACAATGTGACAAGGATTTTTTATAAATTGGTCATTGAAGTGTAGCAATAACTAAAAAATCCTAATATGAATTATTCGTAGCCTCAATCTCAATCTCAATCTCAATGAAAACTGCCCCAAATCTAGGTAACATTCCCTGGATACTTCTAAAATTATGTGAACTATTAGGGTTTTAGGTTTACGTTTAGGGTAAATAGGGTTTTAGGTTTACATTTTAGGGTTTAGGTACAAGGATTAACTTGGGTAAATTATTTTTTAGGGACCTATATTTTTTGGAACCTAGGGTTTCTAGGGTTTTGATTTCTAAGTTAAATGTGTCCAATTTAGGTTTAGATTTTATGGTTTTTGATTTACAATTTAACATTCTTTGTTTCGTTGATGTTTTTGGTTTTTTAAATACAATTTAAAAACTATAAAATATTGAACAAAAAAAAACTAAACAAACAAAAACTAAATACCAATTACAAAACAAAAATGCAAGATATAAAGCAAAAAAATGGCAAAATTCAACCAATCTAGAGGTTGTTGAGGTCGGTTGTGTTGATAGGAGGAGGTGACAGTGAAAATTTTCTTCAATCAAGCCCTTGAGCTTGGCATTATGTGATCTCGTATCATCTTCTGCAGCATGACTAAAGCTGTGATGGGTAACACTTAGTTTGCTAATTTAAAATAAATACTGTTCCGTCGTGCAGCTAATTGTGAACACGTGCACATTTCGCAAATGCATATTTTCAGTTTATACGAAGATAAACACATACGTGTTTAGATTTGAGAGCTCAAGTACGATCTATATGCGTATGCATTTTTTGAAAATGCGTCGTGTTCATCTTAATTTTTTGTTTTGGCCGAATTTCCTCTCTTCATTTACCCAACTTCTTGCTTTTCCTAAAGCCATACCGAGCTCACTAGTCACTTTCTATTTCAACAACTCAAAACTTTTAGTACACTCCCGGATGTCCACCTAAAATCCTTCTTATCTCCTCTCGTTGTTTTTGTCATAGGGATGCAAATAGAACTGAAATTCCTAATGAACTTTCTGTAGAAACTAGCCAATCCATGAAATGATCTTACCTCTCCAATGCTATCCAGTGTAGGCCATTCAACAATTGATCTTACCTTCTCTAGGATCCATCTTCAATCCATCCACAATATCCACAAATCCGGATATACTAGTTCTTCCTTGAAACTACCTTCATAATGTTTATCAACATTGCTCTTCTCGCCTCTGCAAGGCATCTTACTGCTATGTAACAAATGTTCTTCTCTACTCTTACTAAAAATCAAGATGTCATCCAAGTAAACAATCACAAACTTACCCAATAATTTTTTCAAAACCTCATTCATCAACCTCATGAAATTACTTGGTGCATTTTTAGTCCAAAAGGCATCTTAACCCTCCCAGCATAGTATTCATTTGTCTTTAAATGTTGTCTTCCACTCATCCCCATCTGATTCATTCGATGATATCCACTCTTCAAATCTATCTTTAGCAAGTATCAGCTCCTCCGCGACAATCCATAATGTCGTATTTGGGGCAAAGTAAATCTATGCTTCATTGTTATCTTGTTGCTTAAAACAAGTCTATACACATCCTCCATTATCCATCTTTCTTAGGTGCTAACACAATAGGTACTCCACAAGGACTTAAGCTTTCTCTGATCAAACATTTCTTTAACAATTATTGCACTTGTCTATTCAACTCTTCATTTTATGTAGGTGTCATCTAGTGTGCTACTTTATTAGGCAAACTAGCTCTAGGAATCAGATCCATGCAATGACTAATACTCCACACAGGTGGCAATTCATCAAGAAAATTATATGAAATGATCTCCCTCGTACTCTGTCAACAACTCTTTTATCTCTTTTGGTTGTTCTTCTACATGATTCAAGTCTTCAACCTTCTTAGGAACCAAGGTATATCACATGTTCTCATGTCTCAATCCATCTAGAAATCGCCTTCCATCAACTAAACAAATTCTAGCACTCGTACAAACCTTAACTTTAGGAACATCCTCCAAGAAACCAAAAGTAATATTTATCCCATGCTTAACTTAATAGTATTTGTATTCTTCTTTCCATCATGAATAGCACATCATCATCATAAAGGTCTTCCCAACAAAACATGGCATACATCCACAAGAATGATATCACACAAAACTTCATCATGATAATTTCCTATCTTCAATTTTACCAAACATTGTTCACTTACCAGTATCTTATGCTCATCTTGAATCCAAGCTATCTGATAGGGTTTCGGGTGTTTCAACCTTTCCAGATTCAATTTGGTCACCATTTCTTCATAAACCAAGTTCTCAGAACTTCCACTGTCAACAATCACTTTGCAACATTTTCCAGCTACCTTGCATCTTGTCTGAAACAAATTCTTTATCTGCAACAGTTCTTGCTCCAACTCACTTTGACACAATACTCTTCTATTCACCAACACTTCTCCATCTTCCAATTTGTTAGATGATCTGGCATAATCTTCCTCAAATAAGGTTGTTCTTCTATTTTTCTTGCATTTCATCTCCTTTGATTTGCATTCAAATGCTCTATGTCCTTCTCCACCACATTTAAAAACCGGTTCCCTTCTTGGATACTCCTCTTCTACTTATCATCTTTTCTATAACCTTCAGTTTCAGAGTAACCAACATATCCTCCCTCTCTTGGTAAGAGTTTTTTGTAATCTCTCTGGTGTGAATTATCATTCTTATTGACCTCCTTATCCTTATTTTGATCTGCAAAAGAGCCTCTTCCTCCTCCAACAAAATTTCTTCCTCTCTGAAATCTTCCACCTCTTCCTCTCTATCTCTGCTCATGTCTTTTATTCAAATTCTCTTCTACCTTTAGGGCGTGATGCTGCTTTTTCTGCACTCTACAAGCTTGGTCAAGCGTCTCATCCTGTAGATGAACTCAAGCCATTCCATGTCAAAGCTACTTGCTCAATCTCATCCTCTGAATGTCTAGATATAATATTCCTTATAGAACTCCTCGGTATACTCTATCACACTTGACTCCTTCTGCTTCAAAGTTTGCAACTTCTGAAATAAACTAATCTAATAGTCTACAAGCATAAACTTTGTCTTTAACTTATTTACCATTTGATCCCATGATTTTATCTTCTCATTTCCTCTTCTTTTCCTGTCATCTAAATGTTTCCCACCAAGGGATGAATGTCCCTTTCAACCCGTACAAAGAAAATTTTATCTTCTTATCTTTAGTGGTACCTTCAAAAATCAAACTACTTCTCATCTTTGTTGTAATCAAGCAATTCATCCAAATCTAAATTACCATTGTAATCTGGTGGATTGAAATGTGGCTTAGTATTTGCTCTAGTTAGGGCTCTTATGAACCTCTCTTCTCTCCCTAATCCAGGCTAGGTTGATCTTCTCTTCCCCTTTCTTCTTGTACTTCTACCTCTTCATCACTCACATCATTGACTGGTTGACCTCTCCTCTAGGTCATTTCAACTGCATCTAATCTAGCAACAATTCCTCTCAACATCTCCATTAAAGTTGGGTCTGCATTTCCACGTGCTCCATTCCCTCTAACATTTCTTCTTCCCTCCATCTTTACACAAGTCCTCTACAGTTGCAAGTCGGATCCTTAGTCTTCCACCCCACAAAAAATCTTCAACAAGACTGCGAATTCTAGTGATCTCTCACAGATTGAATCTCGCTCTAATACCAATCTAGTGTAGCCACGGTAGGAGGGTCCTCAAAGAGAACAATCTAGACCGTGCAACAAGAGTCACACAACAAAAGCAACATAGAAATTGGAGGAAAATGTAGATTAAAACATTCTCATTAGTTACAGAAATCTCGATTACAATCGGTCGGCAACATTCGGGCTTATAGATTCGGCTCACAGGCCTGATAATATATGTCTGACATACAATATTCCTATATGCTCCTTGATGCGAGCTGAAATCTTACATATCAAAACCTATATTCATCTAACTTATTATTCACTGCTTTCCTAATGATCTATTGAAAGCTTTATACATATCCATAGATCTAGAGTCTTTTGCATTGGCCAAAGATTATTGCAATCTCCAATGAAAGAAAATGTAATGTGTGCATGAATAGGTCAGCCTCAAATTTGAATTAATCCTCGGTGAATGCATAGGATGAAGTGTGGGGAAACTCCATGGAATAATTCAAATCACATTGTCGAGATCCACAAGCTACAAGAAATCCATGAGCGATCAAACTAGCTGTTAGGCTTGAAAATTATTCTAGTGCCAGTTCAAGAAACTGCCACTAAATCAAGAAGTGATAACTTGCAAAAAAAAGATCCAATCGTACTCAAATCTTGGAATAAGGAAAATGAACATGTCCATGATGTAAATATAGACCCACATGGTTTGGTGAGCAAATAAGATGAATCCACCAACTTGAACTGAACAAGAACAAAAAACTGAAAGAAAATATTTTTGGTTGATGCAAGATTGCCAAGAACCAAGGATGCTCCTACATCAGAAGCACATATTAAAGCCACATGGAACCAACAAACAAGACAAGGATAAAAGGAATAAAAGGAATAAAAAAATTATATACTATAGGGGAAAAAGAGGATAGGAATAATTGGAAACAATACTATTAAGTAAATACAAGTATACATGAAAATGATATATTGTATGCAACCGTAACATGGAAGAGAATACAAGAGGAGACCATCCTCATAAGAAGTGACATACATCTTCATGCAAGTTAGATCTTATAGATAACCTTATTTCCTAAGGCCAAAAAAAAAATTGGATCTTCTACTTTCCCTTATCAGAGACGACTTTTTCAAATGAGCTATACTTTATTAATTTTGTGAAACATTCACCATTCAACTACAAGATTTTTTTTTCATATACTCATGCATGTGATTACAACATTAATGCTAAAGATAAAATATCAAAACTAAATTCGAGTGCCATCATGTGAAAAGGACAACCTACGAAAAAAGGACAATGAAGCATGCTCCTTTAAATTTTAATATTAATCTTGAATGTCCATGAGTAAATTCATATACTAAGTTTCCTTCCTACACCAATGTTAGTATTGTGATATTGCTATCAGGATTCAACCATGTAGTTTTTTGAGTCAAACTCATTGACCCATGTTTCATGAGTAGTGATATTGCTATGATTGAGATATGGGTTCTTGTGAATCACTACTCATGAAACATGGGTCAATGAGTTTGACTCAAAAAACTACATGGTTGGGACCACTCATTATCATTGAGAGATGGGTTCTTGTGAATCACTATTCATGAAACATGGGTCAATGAGTTTGACTCGAAAAACTAAACGGTTGAATCCTGATAGCAATATCACAATTTGACATGATGTGGAAAATACCTCCTACTTATCAATTGATGAGCTAAAGGGGCTCTATAATGAATGGTTCATAAAGCACAACACTTGCTGAAGTTTTTGCAAATGGGGTTGCAAGCTAAGTGGGCTTAACCTTGGGGAAAACTCCATGGTTAAGCACGCTTGAGCTAGAGTAGTACCAGGATGGGTGACCTCCTAGGAAGGCCCAGTGCTTCACCCCTATGAGCATCACCTAGATGCAATGAGTGTTATGTGGACCATTCATTATCATGAGAGATGGGTTCTTGTGAATCACTACTCATGAAACATGGGTCAATGAGTTTGACTCAAAAAACTACACAGTTGAATCCTGATAGCAATATCACAATTTGACATGTTGTGGAAAACACCTCCTACTTATCAATGTTAGTATTTTCACTAATTTAGGTTTAATTCAAATTTAACACGAAATTGCATTTACTACAAGGACAAAAAAGAAATTATTGTGGAAGAAATTCAGGTGTCACATGTCATATATGCCACTAGATTAAACATCATAATCATCTAAATTCAACTAGACCATGAAAGCAATCAAATGAAAATATCCTTCTCAGGAATGGAAATCATATCAATATAATGTGCAACACCCCTCCATTTTGGCTCTTTTTATCGACATTGTTCTTCTTTGTTATGTTGTTTCTGTTTATGTTGTGACTTTGGTACTTGGTTACTATTTGATCGCAAACTGTAAAGCGATGCGAATATTATATTTTGATGTGATGGTATTTTACTCTGAGGATACCTTTATGGCATGTTTTGGATTAACTTAGCATATATTTGAATTAATGATGTTTTATGCTTTTGATTATATTGTTGATGTTAGAATCGTCAGTTAGTAATTTTGTATTGGTGAAGGGGACAGGATTGTATCACTCGCTTGCGAGCGCCTTACGATTATGAGATTTCCTCTTCACGGTGTGTTTGATCATATCATATATTTATATGCATGTTCGATATACTCTTTGTTTGCAGGTTGACAGGTACAGGACATCGACTCCACCTGGTTCACAGGTTTGAGTATGTCCATTGGCCAATGGTATTCGATTGGGAGATAGTAGCTAGGTTTTTCGTGCCAAGTCATCACCCTATTCATAGTGTGTCGTCGAGTTTTAGTTGGGTTAAGTTGCTTCTTTGTTGTTCATTTCTCCTTGATTTCATTTAAATTGCAAGTTGAAAAAGGTAGATAAATGGCTTATGTATTTAAATTGTTTATTAAATTATTTGGTTACAATGTTATAGATGTTATTGAATTTATTCAGTAATTTAATTTAATTAATAAAATGATCTAATATTGGATTAGATTTATTTTATTGATTTATTTAAATTAATTATGTTGAAATAAATCAAGTTATTCTTTTTAGAAATTATAATTGTTAAATTCTTTTGAATTGAAAATTTTAAAAAAGATAAGTGTTAAAGTTGTTTTGAAAAGAAAATTTTAAAGTTGAATGATTTTTGGAAATGAAAATATTTAAAAGTATTTAAATGCATTTGGAATAGAAATTTTAAAATAAATAATAAAGTCATGTTGAAAAGAATTTTAGTTTTAAAAGGGAATTTTCAAATAAACAAAACTCATCTCAGAGGTCCAATAACTTTGGTGGATGGGATATTTTAGGGTATTTGACCAAATTTGGGGAAAAAAAATAAAAAAGGCTTTTCATTCTTAAAATTGGGCTATGAGAAAAATGGAAGGGGAGTTCTTCATGCTTTGTTGATGCATTGTTGGATTGGGAAAAATATTTTGGAAAAGCTTTGGAGGAATTAGAAATTGCAGCTCATCCTTCTTCTCAAACTCTCCATCCAGCTTCAGATTTCAGGTTTCATTTGTTTATTGTTTTAGAAAAATTGCATTCTCAATTTGAAAACTTGCTTGGAAATCATTTTGAAAACCTGGTTAAAATATGGAAACAATTTAGAGTTCTTGAAGAAAAACAATCTCTTTTAGTTGAAAAATTCCAAGTTAAACAATAGAAAATGAATGAGGAAACAAAAGAAAAGCATTTAAATTTTTGTATTTAAATTTATGAATTTTCCAAAATTGGATATCATGAAATTGTGCCAAAAGAATTCTTCTTATGTATTTTTCTTGTTGAAAATTTTCCCAATTAGTCTCTAAAATGGAAACATATATATATATATATATATGCATATATATTTTGCAATATATACATATATGCTATATATCTATACAAATCTTGATGGGTAATTTTCTATTAAAAAAAAAAATTATATACCCAGAAGTTTTTTTGTCAAAATTTTCATGTTCCTGGGTAGGGGAGTTGTTGGTTCTGTGTTTTAAATGAAAGTTTGTTTTAAAAAAAATAAAATTAATAAAATTAAAATTTATGTTGGGGGGCTGGGAGGCTGCCCCACAACCGTCCCCCTGTGGAAGTTGAGCATGGGAGGCGCCCACAACTGGCTCACTCCCTGGCAGTGACCCCCCATGGGGAGGCTGCGTGCATGACTCCGGCCTAGACTCATGCAGATTGGGAGATGCTGAAGCAAAAGCCCTTGTCTTTGTTTATTTTTATTTTGTTATGTTTTATTATATATTATAAGTATATAAGATAATATAATATGTATATTATATATAATAATTTTATATTATATATATAATATGAATATATTATAATATTATATTAATTATAATTGTTATATATAATATATATATATTATGTATAGGATATATATATATATTACAGTAATGCTATCTCAAATATTGCCATGTTAAATTTTTAAATAATTTGGAATGTTGAATTTAAATTGGTTGATTTTATATATATATATATATATTTAAACAATAATTATATTTAAACACACACATATATATACATATATATACATATACATATACACATATATACATATACATATATATATACATTAAGTATATACTTTTATATGTATATTTAATATATAGTTATATTTAAAATATAGATTATTTTAAGATAATTATTGTTACATTAATAGAAGCAAAAAGCAAATTTTATAACAAATGTTTTTATTTAAAAGTTGATTTTATAATCAAATGATTTATTTAAAAATTTGATGTTATAATCAAATGATTTTATTTAAAAAGATTATTTTAATCATTATGTATGAATGAACAAATGAAATTAAATGATTAGTTTTAAATTCCTTAATGTTGCCAATGTGATTTGATTTACTTTTGAATATGTGCAATATTGTTAATTATTTAATTGATTTCATGCACTATGTCATTGCTTGGCTTGGATTTAGGAAATCCGAACATTAGTTTCTTGAGTTGCCTAAAATGCTTTCTAAGTGATGTTTCGTTCATTCTCGATGTTGGGAAATTGAGTCATTTGTTTATGTAAGTCTTCCAGATGGGGCTTTTCAATTATTTGTGTGGGTTGTCGTAAAATGTTGCCAACCTTTGGTTTGTCTTGGGTAGCGCGTATAGATGTATCATGTTGTCTCACCCGGTTTTCACAAACGGGGATGTTTTGTGCCTCCTTTGGATTAGGAGTGGTTTTTGTGGTATGTGCCTCCTTTGGAAGGAGTGGATTATGTATTTTGTTTCCTCTAGAGTTTGGAGTGGGTTTTGTTATTTTGTTGCCTCCTTGGATTGGATTGGTTGTCTTATCTAGTTACCCATTGAATTGTGGTTGTGTATCGTGTGTGTGTCGATAGGAGAGTGGCTCTTTGTGGGGGTCTAGCACACAAAGGGGCACCAGGGTAACTCACTTAGGGTTTAAGTAAGTGATAACTTAAAAGGAATTAATGAAAAACTCTTAGACTAAATAAGATAATAAATGCCTCTCTCATGACTCATTCGCTTTTAAGGTTTGAGATGAGATGAGAAGCACAGTTTGTATGGGGGTCTGGTAGCCTAGGACAGTTGAGCCAAGGTAACTCATAGCAAA
>VDFB02110166.1:0-18709 GCA_007258455.2 Sequoia sempervirens
ATAATTTAGACAAAAATGGTGGAGAGAAAAATAGTTCCTAGATTCTACAATTAAGGTGTGAGTGGATGGCATAAGAAAAAGTAACATAACCTATGGAAATGGTTGTAGGGATGAGAATTTCATCCACAAACCATACTTCTAGAGAAGGTGAAATTACCTATCAAAGATAGGGTCAACAAAACTAGAGTATCGGGTACATGACTGGAGTTCTATTTAAACCAAGATTTTATTTCTCCATATTGATAAATCATACCGACTTTGATGGGTTAACAAGCTCAAACCATATCTCAAAATATGAAAATTCTCACTTGATGAACAGAAAAATTGTGGTTGAAATCAAGAAAAATTTGGAAATAAGTGGGCATAGATTGAATTTTATCTTGCTGGTCACAATTGGCTAACTAGATAGTGGAGGAAGAAAAGTGATAGCAAACTACATGATAAGGTTAAAATATCATTTTGTAATTGAAGAAATTTTTGTTTTGTGTGGAAGAATAACAAGGGAATTTTGTAATCAGATGAACTATAGTGGAAACCAACATCCAATGAGTTTTTCAAATGAATGGGGGCAACCATAAAGTTTCCTATGTTAGCACTAAAGTGGGGTGTTAAAAAATAGTGCTTAACATAGGTTAAATGGATAAAATAAAGTTTAGTTGTTAGTTACTTCTTGTTGTTAGGTGGTTATAGGGAGTTAGTTTATTGGAAAAATTTATAAAGCTATTGCAATGTAATGGTTGTTTTTGGTAACAAAAGTAGGGGAAAGGGCCTCTGGACCCAACGAGAAAGCGGAACAAGGCCTAAATGCCACCAAAAAAAAATAGCAAAACAACAGGGGCATAAAACTGACCAACACCCTGCAGCAAGAGCGACACCTAACAACCCAAAACAACAAAAACTATGAACCAACAAAAAAAATAGCCCAAAAGACATAACCGAGTCTAATTGTTTGAGGGTCATGTAGGCCTAGTAAGAGCATAGAACAAAAGGAAAAAAACATAGACCACCAGACCCAATTACACCTTCGGATAACAGATTAAGGTTCCATTCATGCTCGAGTTGTTCCATCGCCTCGTTGTACTATTCTAGAGATCCTGTTGCTCCTTCATCTAGTTGCTCCTCCTCAGCCTGAGAGGATTTTATTGAATGAATAATTGTTAGATTTGAGACTTAGTCTCAATTTCTAACATTAGGTAGCATGAACTTATGACTAATTTTTTTCTTTTTTCTTTTTTCTTTTTTCTCAATTTTTGAAAACTTAAACTAAGAAAAAGAAAGATTAAAAGAAAAACTATGAATCGATAGGATACATTCCCCTTTTTTCTTAAAGTAGAGAGGTTCTAATACAATTATGACAAACATAGAAGACACCTAATCTAAATTAAGGAATTCCAATTCTTGTGGGCCCATAGATATGTTGTCTATTGAGTGATGGATATCTAGGGGTCATGTTCCACCTATGCAACTCTTAACTTGGAGGAAAAATCCTTAACCAAAGTTAGCTCTATCTCCACTTTGATAACATATTATGAGTAATTTCTTAGGCCTAACCACTATTTGATGCACAATAAGGAAGGATTGTCAAAGGTATTACAGTAGGCTATATGGTTGACTGTGGGAATTCTTGACATGTATTCCAAGGGCATGCAAATGAAATGAAAGTCAAATAATGCTAAAAAAATTGGATAAGAGGGTAACTCTCCCTTCTCCTTCACTTCATCAAGGATAAATTTTTTGGGGGCTCATCCCAAATGAATAAATTTAACTTCCAAGAGGCATGTCTTTCTATTGACTTTCTGATCTTTACACTCCACTAAAATATTGGAGCTAAGGTCATCAACCTGGTGGTGAAATCCAAGCAATGCCTCCTAAAAAGAACATTGATAAGAAGTGGTTTTAATGATTGTAAAGGTCATGTAAGTGTGTGAGAGAAGAGCATACACACTCAATCCTTTGAGATTAAAAGACAATGGTATATTGAATAACCAATCTAGAATGTGAAGGTATATTTTAGTCCCACAAAGCAATGATTTAGAAAAAGACAAAAAAGAGAAAAAAAAGAAAAAAAGAGTGTCTATAAACAAGAAGCTTCTTAATTTCATCTTGCAAAATCATTAGATTGGAATTATTAGATTATTTGTTCTTTGGCTAGCAAGAATGACAATTTTTAATTTTTTACTTTTTGGCCAAAGATGGATTGCACAATTAAAATATTAACCAAAACATAAATAGAATATTTCAACTTGAAAAACAGATCATGACTTAGATTATTCATTATTCTTTGATAAATTTTAAAAAATCATCAAATTTCAATTTCATACTTAAAGGTTATGCTAATATACAAATTTAAAATGAAACATGTAGTTTGAATAATTTTACCTAATTACTAGTGCTTGATCAAGGAAAATGTCTTGATACTTAGCATTAGGCTTGGAATAATCTTTCAAAAATCAATTAGAAGTCAAAAATCTAATTAGTATTGCAAAATCCAATCATTTTAGTGTAGTAGGTATTTTTGAAAAATTTAAAGGGAGGGGGACTAGGGCTTTAGCTCCTTTGACTTGGATTCTAGTCTCCAATGTGAGTAGTGATTGAATGATCAATTTAAAAAAGGGATATGCGGCTTAACCCTCTACAACCAGGGATTGGAAAGAGGGCGTGACCAAAGGCTAAACGGAGTAGTGGAGCTCCTAGTGGCTCATGTGACCAAGGGCAAAGAACTTTTGAAAAATTAAAATTAAACCTTAAAGCCCCTATATATAGATTTTGTACTCACATGAGACTATGTGCATGTATATACCATAAATATATGTGTATTCAGCTATGAATTTATATATACATATGACCATATGTATATGTATGCATATTGATTTTCACTATATAGACTATGGGTATGTGAATAGTTAATGTCTAGATTATATTTTAAACCCTATGACCTTTGTGTATATTCCATAGAGTAAATCTATTACATGAAATAGTGAATATGTTTACCTCAATGTAGGTGTTTGAAAACCTAATCAACTATATATACTATAGACATAAATCATAGAAAAACATGCAGTACAAAATACATATGGTATGAACATACAATCATACAAAATTACATATCGTCAAAACTCAAAGTGACCTACAAAAGAACACAAAAATTCTTCCAAGAAAAATATATAGTGTTATATGTTAAAATTTGTTTTTCAACCCCCTTTTGAACACAACCGTGTAATTTTTTATTCAAGCTAGGAGGATCCTTAAAAAATTGATATCCAAAATCACCTAAAAAGGCAAAGGCCTACGAAAGAGAAAACACCAAAAAATTCCACACAATACAATTGGTTAGTGAGCTAGTATGCTCATGTTGGGTTCACCAAAATGAAGGCAATGAAAAGTAAATACATAAAACAAAGAAATTGGAAGAAAAAATAAACTAATCATATCCTTGTTACCAAATTCAATGCAAACCTCAAACGTAGCTTGTTGTAGAAACTTTCTCATTAATGAATGTGGATGCAACTTAGAAACATAACAATATGGATTTGGTCCCCCCAATCTTGATTGGCATAAGCTCAATTTTGATAGCTCGGCCAATGGAAGCTTAGGTTCGGCGGGTGGGGTTGGCATAATCATGGACCATCATGGGAAGATGGTTTTGGAATATGTAGTTAATCTAGGATCACAAACTTTAAACTTTGTGAAGGTGACAATTTCTTACCAAGGAATTCATATTGTCATGAATGTCAGAGTGTCCAACATGGCAGTCGAAGGTGATTCTAGAAACAACATCATGTCGTTGAATGGGAAGGAAAACCCGTGTTTCTCCCTTCGAGACCCCATCCTCTGGGCTCAAAATATCATGATGATCCTTGATACTTGCAGATTTACTCACATGCTCAGAGTTGGCAATAAATTGGTTGATGCTCTTGCTAACCGAGGAGCTTTCATGTCAAAATTTATTATTTGGGATGATATTTCTTTAATCTCAGAGTATGTGTGTGTTATTACTAAATGATGAAAATGCATTATAACTTTGAGCTCGAGCTGAAATATTTTTCAGCTCAATTCGACAACTAGCACAGATTTCATTTATGGAAATATTTCCATCCCATCATGTCCTTTCATAAGCTTCCTCAGTGTTTTTTTGTGCATTTTGTTGGGCGTCTCTATAGAGTTCCTTAGCCTACTCTGCTAGTTGTGAATACCACTATGTCATGTCCCCAATTTGGGACCTCTTTACTGTTGGTGGAAAAGAGAGCATTTTTAAATGCTAAATTAAATATTAAATAATAAATTTAAATTATTGATAAAATAAAATTTAAATTTAAATAAATCTATTAGTAATTTGGGCCGACGTGCTTTTGGGAGGCTTATTCTTCAGTATTTATATGGGCTCTTTGGTTGTCTGGGATCACGACAGAATTTGGACTTGAGTCTTTGCCTACCATCGGCGAGAGCGTAGCTGCTCGCGCGAGGCAACCAGGTACGCACGTAGTGTCGGCCTGGGGATTTCGTATTCAACCTTCCATCATCCAATCATTCGCTTATACAGGTCTATGGTGTATTTCTGATCCTGCAGAGAGGAGTGAAAGGAGCGACATACATTGTGCATACTGGGCGAATTCCCTCTCGGCGCGATTTCAGGGTATCTTACGGGATCCTCCGTTTATCGAGTGCAGGCCGCACCAAACAGAGACGAGTTCATCAAACGGACAAGCTTACCATTCGCGAGAGCACAGAACCGCACCTCGCATCTGATAGTATTAGGAACCCAGATCTCTCATCACGCGATAGCATCACGGGAGTTTGGCATCATCATACTGGTTTTCGATAGAGGGTCAGGAGCTCACGGGAGGTCACGGACTACCACTGTAAGGGCGACGGAGCCTTCATCGCTTGATCCTCAGGCTCGAACGGGACAATCCAGGAGAACTTCGTTTCATCACGAGACGCCTGGCTATGTTATTCGAGCATTCAGTCTGGAGGATCTGCGTCAGGGAGTCAACATTCAAAGTCATTATCTAGAAGGTTTGTGAACGCTTATATCAATAGTCTATTCACCAGAGGTCATCTGGGGTGGTTCTGTCCATCGTGCGGCATTCGTTCCAGTGTATCTTCTCAGATCGAAATATAAATATATGAGTTTCTGTTCTTGCAATTTGTGTGAGAATTATTATTGATTTGAAACTTCTACACATCTGGGAGTATTTGTTTGTTGTATTTGCGCAATTCTGTTGCAAGCAGAGTAATAATATTCATTATATGGTGTGCACAGTTTGCTTTTAATCTATTCATTGCTATATTTGAAGTTTGATTCCAATGTTACTAGTATTGTTCAACAAAACATTGAGCATTGTCAGACCCAGATTTGAAGGTAAATCTAGATTGTGTGAAGTCAGTAGTTGTTTTTATTCCTGCCAGCTATTGTCAAGCGTGTGCATTAAGCTCGGGGACCTCACACACTATGGGATGTGACCTTGTCCAAGATGAGCCCACCTCCTGTGAGGCTTGGAAGAATGACAAGGACGTATGGAATCTCCTTCAAAGGGGCAAGATGGCCTGCTATGATGGTATGATGGGGCACAACCCCAATTTATCTATGGAATTTTCCAATTCCTAGAAAGAGGGATAGGGAATTGTTATTGTTGGAGAGTACTCTTTCCTTGCTAACTTGGACCTCATTGTTGAAGTCATCAGCATCTCCTTGGAAGGGACCTGTATCCTTAGGAAACTGAAGAGCCATTATCAAAAGGAAATGGAAAGTTTTTTTTGAAGAAAAGAGAAAAAATTAATCAATTGCAAAACGGGTTTAACAGAAAAGACCTCCCTGTTAAAAACAGAAAACTAAAAGAAAACAAAATGCCAGTACACAGATAAAAAACAGAAAATTAATATTGAGCAATATACTTTGATTAAAAATCACAAAGGCAGAGAAAAAACTTCATAATTTTATTTATAAATGTGCAACAAATATCTACACAGCTTTATTCAGAAAATATGAAATATATAGAGCAACTATAAAAGTTTCTAAAGTATGTTGGGAAACTTTCCCAACTTAAAATGGCCAAAAAAACAAAACTATGGGAAACTGTCCCATTTACAACCACAAAAAATAGATTTTTTACTATTTTAACATCCTCCCTAAAATCTGATTTATGTGACAGCTTTCATTCCTAAAAGATTCTTCAATCTATTGAAATCTTCCTCTTTCAAAGGCTTTGTCAAAATGTCAGCAACTTGATCTTTGGACCTGCAATAAGAAAGTTTAATTTCATTATTTTTAACCAACTCCCTGATGAAATGAAACTTGATGTCTATGTGTTTGCTTCTCCCATGAAAGACTGGATTTTTAGAAAGTGCAATAGCTGATTGATTATCACAAAATATAACTGTTTCTTCCATTTGAGGCTGCAACAATGCTTCCAGCATTTTTCTTAACCAAACTGTTTGACAACCTGTTGAAGTGGCTGCCACATATTCTGCTTCTGCTGAAGACAATGCAACAATGGGTTGTTTCTTTGAGGACCATGAAATTACACCTGAACCAAGATTAAAAACATACCAGAAGTACTTTTTCTATCATCTTGATTTCCAGCCCAATCACTATCTGTATAACCAGTTAACTTCAAATCATTCTTCTTTTCATAAAAAATTCCATGATTTGTTGTCCCTTTCACATACCTTAGTATTCTTTTACCTGCTTGTAGATGTGTATCATGTGGATCCTCCATAAATCTGCTTATCAAGCTTACTGCATACATGATATTTGGTCTTGTTGCAGTTAAATATATTAAGCTTCCAACCAAACTTTTATACAAAGTAGAATCTACCTTTTTGGTTTCATCATTTTTGCTCAACTTCACACCCATGGCAATAGGTGTAATTGCTGATTTACTATTTTCCATCTTGAACCTTTTCAAAATATCATTTGCATACTTTTCTTGTGAAATAAAAATCCCATCACTATTTTGAGTTACTTCAATACCAAGATAATAATGCAACAAACCAAGATCAGTCATCTCAAATTCACCCTTCATTTCCATTGAAAAATCTCTAAGCATGTTTTCATTATTTCCAGTATAAAGCAAATCATCAACATAAATGCAAACTATCATAACATCTCTTTGCTGATTTTGTTTTAAGAATAAGGTGGGCTCATAAGGGCATTTTTCAAAACCATTTTTCAAAAAATATGATTCAATCCTTTCATACCAAACTCTAGGTGCCTGTTTTAAACCATACAAAGCTTTCTTTAGTTTGAGCACTTTACCTTTTTCACCATTAATCTCATAACCAGGTGGTTGCTCAATGTAAATTTCTTCCTCCAATACACCATTCAAGAATGCTGATTTTACATCCATATGAAAAAGTTTCCAACCCTTTTGAGCTGCAAGAGCTAAAATCATACGAATAGTATCCATTCTAGCAACAGGTGCAAAAACTTCATTATAATCAATACCTGATTTTTGTTTGTAGCCCTTCACTACCAACCTGGCCTTGTATTTATTCACTTTACCTTGCTCATTGTACTTTGTTTTATACACCCACTTTACTCCAATTGGCTTCTTATGCTCAGGAAGATCTGCAATTTCCCAAGTTTGATTCTTTTCTATGGCTGCAATTTCTTCATTCATAGCTTTAATCCATTTATCATCATTTATAGCTTCTTCAAAAGTAATAGGATCACTATCAGCAAAAAATGCAAAATGACAAGTATCTTCATTTACCTCTGATGTTTCTTGATATATGTCAGACAAGCTCCTTGTTTTCTGCCACCTTTTTGGAGATACAGAGGTGGATGATGAAACATTACCATGACTAGGTGGAGATGAAGAAGAAATTCTTCTTAATGCTGATTGTTGAATGCTACTACTAGCTCCTGTGTTTGCAACTTCATCTTGAATATTAACTTGCTGATATTTCTCTTTCAGATTCCAACTCCACTCCTGATCTTCAATAAACTTTGCATCTCTACTTATCACCAACTTCTTTGTCTCAGGATTGTACAACCTATATGCTTTAGATTCTTCACTGTACCCAACAAAAATACATTTTTCTGCCTTATCATCCAATTTACATCTAAGTGCATCTGGAACATGAGAATAAGCAATACAACCAAAAATTCTTAGATGATCTACCTGAGGTTTGTATCCTCCCCATGCTTCTTCTGGTGTCATGCCCCAAACTGAATTTGTAGGACATCTGTTCAAAATATAACCTGCACAACAAACTGCTTCTGCCCAAAAATCTTTTGGTAAACTCTTAACTTTAAGCATACTCCTTACCATATTTAAAATTGTTCTATTTTTCCTCTCAGCTACACCATTTTGCTGCGGTGTATACCTTGTTGTTAGCTGCCTTTTTATGCCATTTTCAATACAAAAATTATGAAAATCATGAGAAATATACTCTCCACCCCTATCAGTCCTTAAAATTCTGAGAAAATAACCACTTTGCTTTTCAACTGATTCTTTAAATTCTCTGAATTTCTTGAAAGTATCTAATTTATTTTTCAAAGGATACACCCAAAGTTTTCTACTGTAGTCATCAATAAAGGTCAAAAAATATCTCATACCAGATAATGAAGCAACCTCTATTGGACCACATAGATCTGAATGAACTAGCTCCAATGGCTCTGAAGCTCTCCAGGAATCCCTTATTGGAAAGGGTTCTCTATGATGCTTTCCAACAATACAACCTTCACATTCTTCATTTAGTTTTTGGATAAGTGGTAAACCTGTCACCATGTTCTTTTTATGCAAAAGATTTAGTCCACCAAAATTCAAATGCCCAAATCTAAGATGCCATAACCATTGTGTATCTTTTACAAGAGCACTAAAACTGAAATGCATATTATTTTTGATACTAAGAGAAAACATCCTCTTAGTAGTCATGGGTATTTTGATTATCATCTTATTTTTACCATCAACAATAATGCATGAATCATTTTCAAATTTGATAGTGTGGCCTTTTTGCACAAGTTGACCTACACTTAACAAATTATGCTTTAAACCTGGCACATAAAATACATCACCAATATATTTTTTCTCACCTTGTTTTGTTGTGATTAATATCCTCCCTTTCCCCATGACTGATGCAATTGTATCATTTCCCATCTTAACTTCAGATTTGATGGACTCATCCAAATTCTGAAATAACTCTTTGCATCCTATCATATGATTACTGCATCCACTGTCAACATACCATTTGTCATTATTTACTTCTTCTTTTGTGCTGCATGTTAGCAAGACATAACCTTCCTGCCCTTCACCTTCATTTGCAAACTGGGCTTCCTGTTTACTTTCATCTGCAATCTTTTTTCTACATTCAGCTGCAATATGTCCATACTTTTGACAGTAATAACATTGAATAGATGATTTATCATACCTCTGAAAACCTCTACCTCTTTGCTGAAAATTTGTTCTGCCTCTACCTCTTGCTTGAGTGAAACTACAATTTTCTTCATCACTTCTATTACCTCTTTGTCCTCTGCCTCTTTGTTGAAAACGTCCTCCTCTTCCTCTTGAATTTCTACCTCTTCCTCTTTGTGTTGAAGATGATTCTGGTGCAACTTCTTTTTCTTTCAAAGATACTTTGCTCTTTAAAGCTTTCTCAAGTGGCTCCTTTGCTGATTTATTTACTCTTTGTTCATGTGTGTATAATGAACCCATAAGCTCATCTACAGATAAAGTGGTTAGATCTTTTGATTGTTCAATAGCTATAACTACAGGATCATATTTTGTAGGCAAACTTCTTAAAATCTTTTCAACAATTTTTTGATCATTCATAACCTCACCATTTATTTTCATCTGATTAACTATCCCCATTGTGTGAGTAAAGTAATCTCCTAAATTCTCAGAATCTGACATTTGTAAAATTTCAAAATCTTTTCTAAGCATTTGTAAACGAACTGCTCTTACTCTTTCTGTACCTTGAAATGATTGTGCAAGAAGATCCCAGGCTTCTTTTGCTGTTGAAATAGCTGTAACTCTTGGAAGGAGAGTCTCATCAAGACCCTGCACAATAAACAATAATGCTTTCTGATCTTTTTTTCGATTATTCTCCAATGAAATTCTTTCATTTTGTGTGAGTGCTGCCAATGCTGCTGCATCTGCTGGTTCTGAATACCCATTTTGCACAAGGTCCCATAGCTCCTGTGATCTAAACAAAATCTTCATTTGAAAACTCCAAAAATCATAATTTTTCCCATTAAATTTAGGAATCTGCAACTGTGTACTATTAGCATTCATTGCCATTTCGAACCAGGCTCTGATACCATATGTTAAAAACAGAAAACTAAAAGAAAACAAAATGCCAGTACACAGATAAAAACAAAAATTAATATTGAGCAATATACTGTGATTAAAAATCACAAAGGCAGAGAAAAAACTTTATATTTTTATTCATAAATGTGCAACAAAATATCTACACTTTATTCAGAAAATATGAAATATATAGAGCAACTATAAAAGTTTCTAAAGTATGTTGGGAAACTTTCCCAACTTAAAATGGCAAAAAAAAAAAACTATGGGAAACTATCCCATTTACAACCACAAAAAATAGATTTTTTACTATTTTAACACCCCAAGGGTTTGGAGCAAAATGGTGAAGGTCTTGATGTGGTATATTACTTTGGAAGGTAGGTCCAAGTGTTTCCATGCCCACCTTTTCCCAATGTTGAATCATTTTTGTTATAATGATAAGATGAATTTTTCATTTTAGAAATTTTCATCTCTGGAGCAATCGATTAAGGCTATGTAGGTTAAAGGTAAAAATTTACCTTTACACCAGGGGTTGATCTTTATATTGTGCCACTTCTAAGTGGCCCTTACCCATCCTTGGCCTCTATTAAGAAGAATTCTCTCATGGTTAGAGACCTTGTTAAACCCTTGGAGGCCACCCTCCTACCCCTAGCCCTGATTTAACTCTATCCTCCTCACTAAGAATTACCAGGGTGAGAGGTAAAACTCCTGCCACTGAGGTGATTACCCTCGACTAAAAAAAAGTCTCATTCTCTGACCCCACCCAAATTTCTATCTCCAATTTTGACAATTTGGATGACGATTCTTGGAATCCCACCCCTATTGGCTCCCCGGTTGGTTCCCTTATTCATAAGGATCTTTTTTATGTTTCCAAATCCCCTCGACCAATTAACCCTCCTATTCCCCAAGATCCCCCACCCTTTATGTCAATTTGGATAATGCCTCCGAGGAACCCTAATTGGATAACAAAGTCTACAACAATTGTGTCCCCATAAAACTTAAACTGGATAATCTTGCAGAGGCTGTCAATGTACAAAATGATATTCTCAAATGGTTACTAGTTAAGCTCATCATGACCAAGTATAAAATTTGAGTATTGGAGGAAAAGGTGCTTAATCAGAAGGTGACTTGTCTGGATGAGGTTGATGATGAAGGCCATTGGGGCTTGTTGTCATCCATTGCTATGTCTTTTTCAAAATGGGCCAATTGGGAGAACAAAGTTGAAGAGATCTTGGGGTTGGTTGGTACTAAGGAAGATAGGTTGAAGTTGTAGGAGGAGGTGGCTACCATGTGTAGCAATCAAGATAAAACCCTCAAGTGCTTACAATAAATCATGGACTACAACAAGGAAACTGTTAAAAACACTACGATCAACATCCAAGTGTTCCAACAGGAGCTATGTAATAGCCATGGTAAAAGGGTTGGTGATGATAGTTAGGATGCTAGTCACTACAAGAAGGGAAAGAAAGGGGGCAGCTTTGCTTCACGCAGTACTCAAGAGGTCTAGCCTACTCAAAAGGGGCCTTTGTCCTTTGAGGATAAACTTCATATTCTAGCTAAAGAATGGTAGGCCATTAATGGCCTTAAGCTTTTGGGCAACTAGTAGCTAGTCTGGTCCCTGGCTAGTTTTGTCTCGTGTTTTGATTTTTCCATCTTTTGTTGGTCGCTATGTACCTATTCTTTTTTTACTTTCCAAGTGTCTCATGTCTAATGAGCACCCTCATTTGGCCACTATAGATGTTTTCTAAATGGGTACAAGCTTGTGTCGACTTTAATCTAAACAAAACATAACACTATGGATTTTGAAAATGAGTTCAATAGGGAAAATCTCTACAAAAAATTAACTTTTACAAATGAAGAAAGGACAAGATATTTATAGAATTTCAAAAAAATTAAATAGATGGATGAGAATACAATCAAAGACTTGGATTTAATTGAACAAATTATTGAGTTAGCTCAACTAGTAATGAAAATTTTCCATTTTGAGCTCCTAGGAGGATAATAATGAATTTTGTAATTTAATAAATAGATAAATGAGAAGAATTTTCTATTAAAAGATAGAGTTAATTGGTGAGCTAATAAATGGATTTTCTTAATTTATTAAAATGGATAATTAGCTCTAATAAATTAAATAATAAAATATTATCTAATTAATAGATAAATGGATAATGGGAATTAGTAATAATTAATTAATAAATTGTAAGTATAATGTGATAAATGATTAATTGATGACATACAGTAAATGATATTTAATGGTATGCTGAAAATTGATGTTTAAAATTTAGGAGAATAATTTTAGTATCTACACCCAACATGCATCCAAAAGAATATAACAAAGACCTCAAGATGCAAGAAGACAAATAAACTCTTTACCCAAGACCTAAAAATTAAAACAGGATCCCACATTTCTACCAAGTTAAAATAAGGTGTGTTTTGAGTTACAAAAGTGGTGAAACTATTGGAGAATTCTCTTGAGAATTATGGGATAAGAAAATTTACTTCTTGTAAATTAAATTAGTGGACATTAGTATAAGTGAGTGATGGTGAAACTTTTATCTAGTGTGTGCAAGTGAGTTCATCATTCTTTCTAGAAACAAGACAAATAAGCATTGTAGTTGGATATTGGACTAACTCACCAACAAGAAAACACATATATTGAATATGAACATGACTACTAGTAAATATGTTTCCAAGTTCCTAGAAACTTCTCCATTGTTACCCAAGCATCCATATTCCTTGTAGAGATTTATATTCCTATAAAGGAATCTATAAGCCCAATAGAGGTAACTAAGCCAAACAATTGAGTTTTTTATTTCTTCTTTTTCTTTGGCTCAATTTTATAACTTTCTTTTGATTTCTTGTTCATTTTAGTTTTCTATTTTCTTTTTTTTCAAATTGTATATTATGAAGCTTATAATTTAGGTTCAAGAATAAAAATAATGCATAAGAGAAGAACATTAATGAATAATTTCACCTGATGATAAAACTATGATAACTCAACAGGGCACCATTCATCTTCAAATAATATTTAAAATAATTCTAATAATAAAATTTATTGAAATAAAATTGATTATGGGCTAGTGTAGGATCATGAGGGGTCCAAACTAGGCCCTTAAGTGGCAAAAAAATTCAGAAAACGGTGTTAGACATCTTGACATAAAAATTCAAATAGGTTATTAATATAGTTTGAAAAATATGTAAAAACAAAATTTGTAGAAAATTAAACGTAGTTTCTAAAACACTAGTCCTTTTTTGGAAAAAAATAAATCTATTTTGTGAAAATTTTAAATTTCAATATGTAGTACTAAATTTTCAAGAAAAAAAAAAAGTAGATGTAAATTTACAATAATTTTTTTTAAAAAAACTTTCAATATAAGTAGAGGACACATTAGCAGGATGTGCCACATTTTTTTGTAATTTTTTTTGCATGTAAATAATTAGTTATGAATTTTTTATTAGAAATTTTTAAAAATATTAAAAATTATTTTTCTGACCACCATAACTTGGTCAAAAAATTATGAAATTCAATTTTTATTTTTTTCATCCTATAGTATAGGAAGCATAGAATGTATCACATCTTTTAGATTTGAAAAATGTTAAATTGTTTGAGAATTATAGACGCTTTTCAATCAACCTACCAATTAGGAATTTAGTCATAATACATGTAGAAAATCAATAATAATTATCTATTAAATTCAAAATAAGGAATACCTTAAATGGGTGGAAATCTAACAATTTTCTCAATAAACCCTTTTTGTTTCATCGAATTCAAATTGTCAGCTACCTTTTTGTCATAATGCCGCATTTTTTACCCCCATGATCCTGCACTCACCCTTATATTGATTACCATTTGTTGATTCATTAAAAAAATATAAGCACGTTAGCTTAAAATACTAAAAACTATACTATAAAAGGGAAACCATTTGGGCACACAACAATGAACCTAATAAAATTTGAAGTAGAAAGAAAACATTGGCCACTTTAAAATAAGACACAAAAGATAAATGGTACCAGTTATACTCATGGTACAACCAAAATAGAATCAAGAACCATTATAAGAACCAATTATACACTTTCATTTATTTGCACTACTTAAGATAAATTAAATTCTTGTTTCCAATACATAACTTTAGAATAAATGTAAATACACATTTATGATTTAAGCTGAATAAATTTATATATTCCAATGCATAGGACCAAAAATGTATAATTAAGTTCATTCCATGATCATCTAATAAAAGGAATTAAAAAATGAAGGTTAAACTTAGTCGTTACAAAATAATGCTTCAAAGAATTATGAACAAATATATAATAAGAGGATATTGTAAATCTAATACATTTATAGAATAAATATACTAGGTTTAAATTTATTCTAACATTTATTTATGGAGTATAATATATTTGTATCAAATCAGTAAATCAAATAATAGAATTTTACATCTATTTCTTATTATTCAAGTATGTTCTTTGTATATTGATGTTGTAATTTAAATATTACTATTCCACCTCTTTTTGGGATAATTTTCTATAAGTTATAAAATCTAGTTAGTTTTCTTTAAAAAAAGGTAATTAATATAATATATATTTTCATATATTCTTTGATTTGCAATCTTTAACATCTCACTTAACATATAATTTATTGTTGATATATTGATTGCATTTCCTTATGGTACAAGTGCTATTACTAATGATAGAGAAATAGTTGGTCTAAAGATGTCAACATTTACTTGCATGGAGAAAGTTCACATTATTTTTGATGGGTATTTTTGATGGGTGGGAGTAGTACCAAAGGAATCAATATGAAATTAATTTCTTAATCCATATGGTGTTATCCAAATGGGGGTCTTGTAGAAAACATGTAAATAAAAACAAAGTTAAATCATTTTGTTCACTTTTTAGGTTCTAAAAATTATTCCTACTATTTCAATATGGTATAATAAGTTGAAAGCTTATTTTGATATACCTTTTATAGTTTACAAATATAATTGAAATAATCATATAGCTAATTGATGTTAATACTTTTTTCTTTAATAAAAAAATTCAAATAATGGATGATTAAGAGTCACCACTTACAATTCCACTTTAGATGTTATTTTGGAGATTTAAACTAAATTATCTACAATGAAAACATAAATTTTTAATGACATGATAACAACCCTTGAAACTACATTGTTTTCCCTTTTATTCTCTAGATTTACCCTCCCTATTTGATATAAAGTATTCCCATCTTCAATTAGAAAGTGAAATATGATAGGCAATTGATTTTGTATGTTTTTTTTGGGTGGTTTAATATATAATTATTTGGTTGTAGTTAATGAGATTGACTAATATTCATGATCGAAATGAAATATTAATATGTACTTGTAATAATTGTTTAGATAAATGGAAATTTAACATGAATATTTACCACTAATTCCTATGTATTTAGATATCATTTGATGGTGGTTGATGAAGAAGCTAAAGGGACCAAAATTTTCCCAAAAATAAATATCTAGGGTCTTCATACTTTATTATGATTGCCATGGATTACCAACTTATACAAAGGTAATAATAGATTTCAATGATGTGAAAAACTTAATACTTTGGTGTTTAAGGAGTTGTAAAACATGGCTGATTGTTTGGTTGTTTTGATTTGAATTTTTAATGGGTTAACTTACAATCTAAATTTTTACAATTAAAATAATGTTAGAAGGTAAAATTATGTTTACTTCATTTCCTTCATTGACATTTCTTTAATGATTTTTGTGCATTGTTCTTGTAGGCTATCAAAAACTTAATGGGGGCATTGGGAGGAAACAAAGTCAAATTTGAGGTTGAGAGGATAGCAAATGCTATTGGAGCAATTGCAACCAACAAGGTGAACTAATTTTATGCCTTCCTTATCTAGGAGATGTCTTATTAATATCTGTCTCCTTATTACATTAGGTAAGATAGGCTTTACATTATGAGGACAAACTTATGTAATATGAGTGTTAAAATCCATGAAAAAAATCTATATCATATTATATATATTTAAAATAAATGTCATGAATCTATCTATGGTGTGTATTTTTAATTTTGTAAGTTGGTTTTAGTTTTGTAGTGATGATGTATATGTTGCAAAACTTTCTTTTCTAAATATTTCCATTTTGTTATAGGTTTGATAGAGATTTGAGGTGGTCCATAATAGTAGAAATTATGTCAATCCATTGTCACAGCTAAAAAAACTTGGAATCACCAAATTTGTAGTAGAATTAGTGTTCAAGAAATCCTAAAATCTAAAGAAGGTGAAAAGATTTCCTATACCAAATCCATGCAACATGTTCAGACCCTTTCTAACCTTTCTAAATTTTGACGAATTGAACATTTTCTTTCTATTGTGATGTTTTGTTCTGCTTTGTACTCAAAGTTTTAATGTCCATCATATTTATTTTTTTAAAACTATGTGTGTTTTGAGTGATATGTGTGTTGGCATGGTTTCTCTAGTTACCATGTTATGTGCCAATGAACAAAGGAAAGTGGTATAAGTGTTTTAAATGGCAACCAGTGATTGTCAGAGGGTGGAAGGGGTTTAAAACATGTTTATTTATCCTCTAGTGGTTCTAAGTTACCTTCCCTTGGTCGACAACAAACTAAAGGGAAATGCTTGGCTGATGGGAAGAATATGGTGTTGGCCTTTTGGCATGGTTTTGGAACTAATCGCAAGGTTCGACAAGATGGTGATATAGATCATGTGAAAGCATTTGATGGAAAGAACAAAGAAACCAATGTCTACTAGATGCCTGACTAGGTTCATGAACCACCCAGAAGCGTCGACAAATAAAGCATGTAGCGCCTGTTAGCGATTTTGCTGAAGCTTTTAACTCCCCTCCAAGTACCAACTGAGACTAGGAGAATGATTGGCGAAAGGGAGAAAGATGGATCTGGGTGCTTATCAGAGGCTTATCATAGGTTTCAAACTCAGTTAGGGTTGCGGACAAGCAAAGAGACATTGATAAAGATGGAAAAGGTGCTCAACAATACATAAGGGAGGGATGCCATGTGTTCACGAAAGTTTGAAAGGATTGCTAAACTCTTTCCGAAGCCTGAGAGTAAAAGGATAATCATTTTAAATTATAGCTAGAGCCGCGTCAGCATCAGTTGATGCTTGAATTGAAGGGGAAGGTATTGTGGATCATTTTCAAATGTTTTAACTAGTGAATCTTGTAATATTTTGAAAATCATTGAACACAAATGTGAATGGCATGATCCTTGTATCCGCCTACCTTGTGCTTGACGTTAATGGTTCCTTCTTCACTTGTAAGTATTTTATTAATGATTTTCCTTGTTTTTTCGGTCTGGTATTTCTTATCGTTTTGTTTATTTTCTCTAGTTTTAATAGTCATTTTCTTATTAAGTCTAATTTCTTATCTTTTCTGTATTTATTACTTAGTTTTGATCTATAGGTTCCTTGTATATCTTTTTAATGCATCTTGATTTTTGACTAGCTTATTATTTTTTTCATGTTTTACTATATATTTTATTTTTTAATTTCTTTTGTTTTCTCCTCTCAACTTCCTCACCCTTTATATAAGGTTTGTTTTGCATTCCCATCTCACTTTCCTCTTTCTCGATGATGGATCGAGTGTGATCCTCAAATCTATAATGTAAATACACACAGCTGAATCCAAAGCAAGCATTTCCCTATGATTTTGGTAAGTCGAACAACATTTTTTTAAACATATTACAAAATTTGTAATAAATTATTTTATGTTTCTATATGCATTTATGCATGTCAATAATGGACAATTAATAATTTATCAACTGGTGTGCTCTAATATGATGCATTTTATGCATTAAGATCAAATTGAATATATTGTTTTCTCCTACATTTCCCTCCTTGCTAATTGGGACATTGCAACTCTTGGATAGGCACCAATCTAGAAATAAATAACTCCAATCAAACAACTCAAATGAGAAATAATTCAATCAATAATCTCAGTAAATTTTAGTCCATTGCAACTCATCATCTCACAAAGCTAACTAAAGGAACAATCTTTAGTAAGTTGAATAACTTAATCCATCCTATGAATTATGTGTTTTTCTCCATCTTGCAAAACAATGCAATGATGTTTCAATCAGCTATATAAGGGTTTTTAGATAGCTAGTATTACTTGACTTAGTGATAATATTTGAGATAAAGAATAAAATTAATTATAGTTATTGGCATTTGTGGTTGTCCATTTTGTTTGATTTAAATTTCTTTTAAGGCATTTATCTATGAATACCTTCTTGAGTCTAAGTTGAGATTGAAGTATAAGAGAGGTATCTCACTCTCATTGAGTTATCCTTCAACCCTCTATTATTTATGGATGAACCTTATTCTTACTTTCATGATAGAAATCCTTTTCCTTGAAGTAGCATGATGTTCTAGGATTTGGAGGAATTTCCTTTGGATCTAATAGAATGGCATTGTTGTTCAGACATAAAATTCTTGATGA
>VDFB02110167.1:0-10662 GCA_007258455.2 Sequoia sempervirens
AAGAGTTATTTGTTGTCTATTACTTTATTTAATAAAGTGTATAGCCAAAAAGAAAGGTGATAAAGGATTGAATTTGAAAATTTAGGGTTCAAACGTGTTGACACAAAACCAATGCAACATATATCTAAACCAAAGTAGGACAGACACAAAACTAGTGTAACATATATCTAAACCAAAGTAGGACAGAGAATATTTAGAGATCCGAATCAAATTTAAGGGACAAAAGATTAAATTTTAAAAATTTGGTGTTTAAACAAATGAACACAAAACCAATGCAAATTATTCCTACACATATATCTAAACCAAGATAGGATATGTAATATTTAGAAATCAAAATCATTTTTTGGGGATGAGTGATGTTAGGATCAAAAGCCTAATCTACATACTATCAATGCATTATAAACCCACCTAATCACTGTAAACTCAAAACATAAAAGAAATGAAAACACATATACAATTTTCATTATTACATTTCCAAAAGAAAAAGAAAAAAAATTCAAAACAATAATATTCTGAAGAAGAAAATAATTTAAAATTATATTTTAATTTAATTTTGCTTTAAATTGTATCTGAATTTTTTTTAATTGAAAGAAGCGAACGATATACAGAGATACAAATGACAAACAACACAGTTGTAGCAGAGGAAGCTACAGCTTAGAGAAAACAAATTGTGAAGTAAACACAAAATAAATAAACTGCATATTCAATAGCAAATATATAGAATTCTCCAAGGAGGACAACCACAACCTATACCAGTCCCCTTTCCTACAAATATTGTCGATGTATGCATCCCAATGTTTTCCTTGTTATACTTCATTCAAGAATGTTACAGACACAGATGAAGTAAATGTCTAATAAATGAGATCAGATGGAGGTTGGCTTCTGCTGCTTCCCATCTTTAACAACTAATTGAACTTATCGTGATATATTCTAATTACACACAAATGATAACTATACACACCAAGAAAAGACTATTTTTCTATTGATCTGGATCACAATAAAATTTGTTCATGTCTATCACTGCCATTCTCAGAAACTTACAGCATGCAAAGATCGTGGCTAAGGGCATAGAGAAAATCCTAAGGGCATGGGGAAACCTGCAATCATCTGGGTTGTGACCATTGAAAAGAGCTTTTTGTTGCTGGAGAATCAATTTTATTTGCTCTACTTATTTATCAGTATATGCAGGCATTATCCAAATACAATCCTTGGATCCTCCACTACAACTCATGACAAATTCTTTTTCACAAAGGAGTTCACCAAAGGTTTCTAAGTTTGTATTCAATCTGCCAGAAGAAACCACTTTCCATTGATAAGAAGGCTCGTCCAACTCAAAAAAAGAACCATAAACATCCTCCCAATTGGTGGAGTCCATACTGCCACTCTAATATTATCTTCTATCACAATTCCTGTGCATGCTCTGCCATATCTATTCTTTGCATGAATGGCCTACCCACATATATTGTAATAATCCAGAGCATGCCCCTCCAATGGAAAGCAATAAACTTGTTGGAAATATTGTCATTGATGTCAAAGATATAAAGATGAAGTTTGCTATCGTTAATGTCAAAAGAAGAATGAGGAGAATGTTGGATATTGTCATCGATGAGTAGATTAAAGTGCAGATCATGAAGTTACTATGGACTCATCAGATCGATCATAGCAATTAGATCAATTAAAAGATAATCGATCTCATTAATATTAACAAATGTATAAATAACAAAAGCAATTAAAGTATTGGAGAAACTGGTTTTTTTGAAAAGATAAAAGATCTTGAAATGGTGCAATTTGTCAAAAGAAGAGTGCTTCACAAGTGGTACGATTTCATATTAAACATGAGATTTATCAATAAGTAGAAAGTTATGAAGAGCCGCGATCTTTTACATAAAAGAGGTGCAATTTATCCTTGAAGAGAAACACCTTTTTTTGAAGTGATGCGATTTGTCTCTTGAAAGAGTACGGTTTAGTTTATACAACTTCAGATTCAAAACTAATCAAAACTGAAAAGGTGCGATGTATAAAAGCAACGATTCTTTTTGAAGAGGTATAAGTTAGTAAAAGTTGTCTCCTTTCAAAAGAGTTGCATCCATTAATAGTCATTCTTATTCAAGAAGATATAAATAATTTTGTGAAGAAAAGAGCAAGAGGAAGTGTGAGAATGATCATGTAAAAGGAAGAGCAGAAGTATATATCATTTGTGTGAGCTTTAAAGAGGCAACTTACATCACAAAGGAGGAATTAAATTGAAGCAAAAGCAGATCTGTTGTGGAGATCTCATTCTGATTTCAAATTTTCAGTTTGCCAAGGTTGGTGCCTCCTCATGTTCCCAAAATTACAACACTAAAAATTCTAATGGAAAATACGAAGGGATAAATAAAATAAATAACGAAATACATATTACAAATATAAATGTAAATATTAGCAAATTTAATATTACTATAATTGTAATTATCATAAAATAATATTATAATCAAATATAATAAATATTATTATCATATAAATACTAACAGTTTAATTATGATTATAATCATATTAAAATATACATATAAACTAATGAAAATACCCTCAAATCGAGGGCTCAATTGGTCAAGAAGGGGTTTTTTTGGATGTCATACGGGTTTTCAGGCTCTTTTTTGGTGGGATTCTTGGGATGGTCATCCTCCTATTCTTTCTCCTTACCCTCACCTCTAGTCTCTTTGTGACCATTTTACTATTGCAGGTTGGAACACAGTTAAGCATCATAAGTTTGTTCAGAATATTGGATTGGCTGCTAGCCTTAGATGGAAACACTCCTCAAATTGGTCGCCAAGAGGGTCAGAGGGGGATAGGAAAGAGTTAGTTCGGATTCTTGCTTCTCGGGAATGTAATTCTATGGTAGGGCAGGATGTCCTGGCGTGGAGTAACAGTGATTTATTTGGTAAGTACACAGTTTCAGCTGGGTATAGTGAGTTGCTTAGGCAGGTGTTTGGGGACATTGAGGTTCCTTGGTGGAAACAAGTGTGGAACAAATTTTCTTGGCCCAAGTGCAATTTTTTCTATGGTTGGTGGTCCATAACAGGTGTCTTACTTGGGATAACTTGTGCAAGAGAGGGTTTCAGGGGCCCTCGATGTGTGTTTTGTGCGGTAATAGTGAAGAGAGTGTCTCTCATCTCTTCTTCCAATGTCCCTTTTCTAGGAGGCTTTGGCACCTTTGGTGGGTTGTGTGGAACCAGACTTGTTGGCATGTCTCTTCTTTGGCGGAGTTCTTTTCTTGGTGGGGGAAGGCCCCTATTAAGACTTCTTTTCTTGAAGTTACTTGGGCTCTGAGACCGACTTTTATTATTTGGCATATTTGGCGAGAGAGGAATCACAGGATTTTTCAAGATGTGAAGCTTGTTGTCCAACATCTGTGGTGGAGGATTCTTCATTCTATGGGAGAAACTAGTATGACTAGGTGTGACTTGGCTGACGGTGTGGAACCTGAAGAAACTACCTTTTGTACTCGTTTCAATCTTCCTCTTCAACGGGGGGCTACTCAGAGTGTTGGTTAGATCATGAGAAACAGATGTCGTCATCCCCTTCAGAAGATAAATAGGGAGGGGCGTTGGTGTCCCCCTCCTTAGGGCGTGTTGAAAATCAACACTGATGGTTCTTCTCATAGAAATCCTGGTCATGCTATTATTGAAGGTGTTGGGCGGACTAGTTATAGGATTGTTGAGTTTATCTTTTCTGTTTATAAGGGTTGGTATACTAACAATGTGATGGAGGCTCTTGCCATTCTTTGTGTTGTGGAGCATGGTTGTGCTCTCGGGTGGAGACAAATCATTTGTGAATCTGATTCTCAAGTGGTAGTGACTTTGCTGAAGAGGCAACAGTTAGAGGATGTTAGTTGGCATTTGGCTGTTATTATGAAAACAGATTCTTAATTCGTGTGCTTCCTCGGATTTTGTTTCTTTCTGTCATGTTCTGCATGAATGGAATGGGGTTGCAGATTGTTTGGCTAAATGGGCTTCTGATCATTTGCAAGATTGAATTATTGTGAAAAGGGGTCAATTACCCCCGGATTTGTCTCAACAGTTAGACCAGTTAGTGGAGATTGACAGAGCTATATAATACCCTTGATTTGTATTGCTTTTTTTATTTGAATAAATTTTTACCCCACCTAAAAACTAATAAAAATAATATGATAAAATACCATGTAATAAGCAACATCTATTTCATTAAAAAACAAAAATAAAAGGGCAGCGATTATAACTATAAATGTAGCAATTAACAAAGGACATGGGATGTGGCTATTCGAAAGGTTGTCTTTTTTCATGAGGAGACAAGGAAAATATAAATAAATAGGGAATCAAGAACAGAAAAAAAGGGGACAAGAATAAAGGTTAGAAGGAGTCCGACCAGCAAGCAATACACATTGGGAAGAGATCATAATTAAGGGCCTGCAAACAGGACATGGATGAGGGGAGAATTATTACGATGGAGGCTAAATCCATCCACTACCTACAAGGAAAAGGACAAACCTGACGTGACAGTAAATCATCAAGAGATTGAGGTATATCTTACCACAATTATAGAATGGAATGAATGGGAAGGAGAAATAAATCTACAGTAGCATAGGAGATAATTAGGAGTAAAGTATGATTAAGAAAGGAAGGGAAATAAGGAGATTATCATTACAAAACAGCAGCAGCTATATAACATTTATTAGTCATGTAAAGGTATGCATATGAATGCTAATATATATATATATATATAATTAAAGAATAATTATATAAACATGTATATATATAAATAGTAATATAAGTAAAGAATAATTATATAAATGTATATATATATGAATATTAATAAGTAGAGAATATATGTGTGTGGGTGTGAGAAAATTATATGCAACTATGCAATAATGACCAATTTAGGTGTTCAGTGTCTTCTTTGTATTTAGTCATTGACAGTGTTATTATTTTTGGTGGAGAGATACATTCAAAATGGACATATAAATTTCATTAAATTAAGTTTTGATCGCCTTAATGCATGAAATAAATCCCTTCTTATTTTCATTATTCATTGCCATCCACACCCTAATGGAATCGCATTTTAGAAAGGTAAGATCGAAGCAAAAAAAATCAATAATTCATTAAATTAAGTTTTGATCGCCTTAATGCATGAAATAAATCCCTTCTTATTTTCATTGCCATCCACTCCCCAATAGAATCACGTTTTAGAAAGGTAAGATCGAAGTAAAAAAAATAAAATAAAATCAATAAGTAAATGAAGACTCTGGTACATGAGAGTAAAGTCTATGCCTTATCAACTTAAAACATGTGAGGGAATTCTTAAGGATTAAATTATCTTCACTTTGTGCTTTTTAACATTCTTTAAGGTAATTTCCCTACCTTTTTGCTTTTAAAGAAAAAGACTTCATATAAGACAAATTAGTGATATAAAATTGTCATTTTATTTTATAAAGAAATTAAGGTTTGGAAAATTCTACTAAGTAGATTTTTTTGTGTCCATTTAAGGGAATCTGTCCAAATCTTCTATAATTTCCTTAGTAAAGTTACTAAAATATTAATAAATTTAGCAATGTGTTAATAATAAATAATTTATTAATAATTTCATTAATTAATTTAATAGGATGTTAATTTATGTTAATTTATTAATAATTTTTTTTAATATTAGCATCAATTTGATATCATGAATTATAGGTGATAGATGGGTAATAATAAATAATGATATTACAAATTATGATAAATTTTATTCATGAAAATAATTTCAATCTTAACGATAATAAATAGGCTTTACGAGGATCTCATAAGATAATAGGCTATGTTCATGGTGACTTGTTATTAAATATTAATGCTTGTGATTAAAGTGTATCTAGGAATAAGTATGGCAATATCTTAAGAATTAATGGAGCAACATTAATATTTATGTGATTTATTGATATTGATGATGATTGCATACCAGATACATGGCATTATCATTTTTTTAAAATCTTTTAGTAGAGAAGGTAATATCAAGGTTGAGAAGAAAAATAGCAATTATTGATATTATTATACTAAATAATGTAATATTGCTAATATACGATTAAATAACAAAGTTGATAGTAAACTAATGCCTTGGTATAGTGGAAATAATATTGCTATTAACTCTTAGAGAAGTTAAATAATAATAGAAATGATAGAACCTTTATCCGCAAAGTTAAAATTAATATTGATTACAATCTAGCCTTGTTAATAATGAAAGTAAAGTATTAATGCCACTTTGTTAATAAGCTACGAATAAACTTGAGTTGGAGCTAAAGGTATTACTTATATAAAGATAATAGTAAAAGTAATAAAATAAATAAATTAAATAATTAATTAATAACATGCGAAGTAATGGTGATATTATAACTTGTAACAAAGTTACTAATATGGTGAATGAGTAAGGAAATAAATGATGTGAATGACTAAATAAATATTAACATCACCCAAAGATCGAGAGTTATTATCTGTGTAAATATAGAGGGGTGGTATTAAATACCTATAAGATTAATATCCATGTAAGTCCATGCATCATTTGTTGAAGAGGACATTAATAACAAAATGCATGGTGGAATGACTAAATCACATTTAATTGCAATTTACGATGGAAACCTTCGGCATAACCAAATATATTTATTAAACATTCATTCGATCTTAGCCACTTATAATTAAATAAAAATGTTGTGTACATCAATGAAATGAATCCTAAGGACTCAAGGCTAACATTAAATTTAATAATCACCTTACTAGTAATATTAATAGTAGTGTTTGAACTGTCAGGCGGTGATAGGGTTATTGAACAAACCATTTGAGATTGTGTTGGCTATTAGAGCTATAGCTTCCATGTTAATTAATGTGTTGCAAAAAAATAAAAATTGTTAGGATTTCTTGGCATTTTTTTTGGGCATGACAAATTGAATCTATGTATGTCCTTATCCTATGATCAATAAAATATAAGATCGAAGTAGGGAAGAGACGAAGGTCATAAGCTACAACAGCATTGAGGAAAAGAGAAAAGCCCAAACAATAGCCACCAAATAAGAGGTAAGTTACATATTATGTTTGGTAAATGTCTTGAATTCTGTGATAGATAGTTCATATATTTAGTTATTATGTGTACAGAAATGAATCCAATATCTATTACAAATAATAGGCTATATATATATATACCTTAAATGTACTGCTATACACCTGATCCTGATTTAACTAACATCACTTCGTCTTGAATCATCCCCTTTTTTGAATATTTAATCAAATAACCCTTAGTTGATTAAATTCATCAAATTCCTCTCTTAATTAAATAAATCAAATTTATCTGATTAAGTCATCATTTCTCATTAATTAAATAAATCATTTTATTTAATTAATCCCATAGTCCTTTTAATTAAATATCTCACTTTATTTAATTAAATCTCTAAATTCATTCTATTAAATTAAATAAATTAGCATGTATTTGATTTTATCTAACATCATCCTCTTTTAATTAAATAAATCAAAATCTTTATTTAATTAAGTCTCAGTCATCATTCCTCTCAACTTTGATTTATTTAAATCCTAAAATCTAAGTCAAAATTGTCAAATCAACTAAATCAAATCTTGATTAATGCTAACTCTAATCCAGGTCCCATCCTCTAGATAATGTAACTTGCACAACAAATCATTCATTTTGATTTATTAAATCACTAATTTCCCTCAACTTGGCATAAATAAGGAATATTCCTCCAAATTTGAAAATCCCTCCAAATGGGATTTGTCCTTCCAACAAGGCATTTAAATCATCTTACATGTCCTTTTGCCTTAAGCCAAGTAGACATAGCTCCATTTGCCTCTCCCTCCAACTTGTCATTTCACTAATTTCAAATTACACGTAATTACATTTATGGGCACATTCATCAAAATGTGCACATCCTTCCTCCATTCACATCTTAACAAGTGGCACTTGCCCATTGGATGTTGAATGATCCCACATTCCTCCATTTTGTCCATTCTTCCATCTTGTTCTCCTATAAATAGAAGGCTTTTCTTCTTATTTTGGATCCACAACTTAGAGAAAAGTTACTCTCTTCACATTGAGAGCTAATTTTATCCATCTTTATAGCATTTGTCATCATCTTAGCTAGGTTATTGCAGATTTCACCAAGAAAATGATTGTTCTTCATCAAATCATCACAAAGCTTGTAATGGAGTTGGGAAAGGGCCATTTTCCACATCAAAATGACATCAATTCCCCCATGGGATTTCCATTCACATCTTGAGAAGTGGCACTTGCCCATTGGATGTTGAATGATCCCACATTCCTCCATTTTGTCCATTATTCCATCTTGTTCTCCTATAAATAAAAGGTTTTTCTTCTTATTTTGGATCCACAACTTAGAGCAAAGTTACTCTCTTCACATTGAGAGCTAATTTTATCCATCTTCATAGCATTTGTCATCATCTTAGCTAGGTTACAACAAATTTCACCAAGGAGCCCATTGTTCTTCATCAAATCATCACAAAGCTTGTAATGGAGTTGGGAAAGGGCCATTTTCCACATCAAAATGGAACCAATTCCCCTATGGGATTGAGAGTTGGATCATCTAAATAGGATTTAGTTGCTTCTTTCATTGTGTTCTTCATTTATTTCTTATTTTGATGTTTCTAATGAATTGCATGGGGAATCTTAGTTCTAACTTGCATATGGATCTAATTGTGTGTTTGTTTCTCATGTTTGTGCAAGTCTAGGATTGGGGTTCACATTTTGGCACTAGAAGAAGGGGGAATCAAAAGATTTCAACATGTTTTTTTAACAATTTTTGTGATTTTTCTTGACATTTTTCTACCTACATGAAACTGTGCCACTATCAATCCAGCAACACCATACAACACCTCTATCAGTCCAGCGACACTTCAAACTCCAAACTACGTCGCTTTGCCTTTCCCACCTAGAAATTCAAATTTTCAAATTGCTATGTTGGGCCAATTTGTTGTTGCTAAATTTCCAAACTCCAAACTACGCCGCGCTGACCGTAATAGCACCACAATCGCACTCTCGGGAAAGGCTACAATTTGTCGCTTGTCAGTCGAGCGATGCCATACAATGCCACTAACCTTCTCAAACTCCATCGCACCCACGGATTGCACCGCTAGGGTGGAGTAAAAAGCTCAAATTCAGTTAAGTTTGACACGTGCTTTTTCATTTTGGGAATTTTAAACTTCTAACCTATTTTTTGTCTCTGTATTTCTTGGTTTTAATTAGTTTGTAGGTTGAGGCAAGGAGAGAAACAAAGACGAAGACTTCTATGACATCATCATCTCATTGTATCAAGTGTTTTTAAACACTTTTGGGAGAAATTATAATCCCTCTCCTAAGAATTTGCTATCTTTCATGTTGTTAGGACTCAATAAATTTCAATTTGGGATTAAAAAGAACAAGACAAAAGGGATTCAAAAAAACTTTAGGCAAACTTACTAGATTTTGTTTAAAGGTTAACTATTGAACAAGCAACTTTCACTTTTCCTTTTAGTGTTTAAAAAGAATCAAATCATTGCTTTGAGGGATTAAAATAAACATGTACTTCTATGTTTTGTAATCATCTACCCAAAGTAATATCATCTAAAAGACGTATGCACTTCTCTTGTGCCTCATGGCGATCTTGAGAATCAAAAGGATTTTTGTGATATTAATTTGTTTAAGTGATTGCCTCCACACTTCAATTTGGGATTAAAATTGGACAAATCTTGCGAGTGTGAGTGGAATATATCGCGTGTGTTCTCTATTTGTTTCTCAACAAAGATCGATCGAACTACAGATGTGTTTGCTCACTTTTGTGTTATCTTAGAGGGCTTGCCTTGTGGGAAAAAGTAATCACCCAAGGGAACGACCCAACCAGGAACACGCTAAAGCCAAGCGACTTCCACCTAGGATATAAGTTTGGGTACTTGAGGAAATTTCAAGTATCACAAGGATTGTTTCGACGAGAAGGGCAACAATGGTCTCTCATCGCATGGATGATCCCCCACAAATGGAATGCCCCTACTAGAACCTTTGTTTAGAAAGGCCAAAATCCCTATCTATTTGTTGGTGCAAGAACGGTTGTTCTGAAGCCGTCCCACATTTTTACAGCTCTTAGTAGAAATGAGAAGTATGTCATGGGAGTTTCATGGGTACTAATACTTGGCTAACCTGAGAAGAGTGTGCATTGTAAGGGGGAGCCTGTGTGGTCAAGCATCTAATCATTCACTAAGAGTAGGCATAGCTGGATTCGTCCAAGTGGGAACTCAACAAATATTATCTTTCATCCATAGGATTGTGCATCATTTAAATCAAAAACACTTTGCTTGATCTCAAAACATGGAAAAACAAACATTCAACATGAACACCAAAATTCAAACCCTTTAGGAGAGGCTAATATCTCTGAACAAATTCACGTGCTATTGCTTGCCCTTGGGATTCCCATCCTTAGAGGCTTCTAAGCATTTGGATTTTATCTCAATTTTCTCCTACTAAAGTCAATATTAGGTAACTCTTGCCTTGATTTTCCTTGGTTTCCACATAATACACTTTGTGGGATAAGGAGAGCTTTGAGACATTAGACATCTACATTCAAAATCTAATCAAGAGAGTGTTTGTGGTAAAACAAAGTCACTAAGCAAAGATAAAACAATTGGACCTCAC
>VDFB02110168.1:0-66280 GCA_007258455.2 Sequoia sempervirens
CTTTTCATAAGTTAACTTAGGTATTGCATTTAATTAATTAATTCCTAGGTTGTATAATTAGATAAATCATTTAATAATGGGGTAATTCCCACTTCTTTGTTTGTAGGAGATAATATTCCTTCTAGAAGATGAGTTGTTCTCCTAGAACTTATCTCTATCTTTTTATGATTTCCTAGATAGGGTTCACATGTTGTCACATGTAGTGTGATTTTAATATTTGGAAACATCTTACACATTTTAGGTTTTCACTCATGCCTATATATTCAAGGCATTATGTATATTTATCATCATGTCATATTCAATTTGGAATCCTTGCATCTTAATGATAGCATGATATTTCTACCATTTCTCTCTTGTGGAAGTTATTTTGTCTTGCAGGTGATTCTAGGGTGCTTGAGGAGTTCACCTAACTCCTACATTCCTTAGCTCTTGTCACAGGAGAGTTAGAGGGTACTCCCCTTCCTATCTTGCCCTTGCACACTCATCCACCTTCCCCATATAATGATCTAGATTGGGAGAACAATGACCTCTTGGTTGATGAGGACTAGGAGGGAACCTCTTCTTTATCTATAGATTAGATTGTGTGTGTTTTGTATTTCCCTCGTACTTGTTTTCTATGTTCTTTTAGGACCCTTGTCACCCTCGTAGGTGCTTGGATACAAGTGTGTTTTGTGTCATAAACTTCTTTTATTTGTCACATCATTCTTCCTTTGTTGTGCCTTTATTTTTGACAATTTGGGATGATGCAAAGCATTGGGGGCATTTAGGCCTCCCTTCTATGGGGGCATTTAGGTCCCCTTTCCATGTTGACCTGATTTTTTATTTTTATTTTGTCTACATATAACTTTCTTCACATGGTCTAATATAGTAGGGGATTGATGGTAGTTCATATATATTATCATATTGTATCTATCTATTAATATCTATGAGTAGTTCTAACCCCACAATATCATATCCCCTATCTCCTGATGTATCTTTTTTGCTTATGTTGTCTTTTTATCTTTCTCTCTTCTTTTCTTGCTTCATGATGTTGTGATGCCTATGTGTTGTCCATCACATGTGCGACAACATTTATGTGATTACATCTTGTCATGTATCATGAGCCACAACATTACTTTATTCTCTCCTTAGGATGTCATTTGAATTTGTGATCGACAAGCACCATCCTAAGGGGGATATCATATTTCTTTGATTTTCAAAAGGTGTATTCGATGGCCAACGAATACATCCTTAAAAATCCCCAGCTTTTTAAAAACTATATTCTTCAACATGGACCCCTAGTGGGATTTTTCTTTCATCATGGATTCATAAAGAAAGAATCTAAAAAATTTCCTTGGAGAAGGGAGTACTTTTTTTGATTGAAGAAGTCTGAAAACTTTCCCTTGCAAGGGATTATTCTTCCTTTTGAATTCCTTGATGAAAGAGATATTTCAAAAGGATTCCTTGATGTGAGAATCGTTTACAAAAAATATTGTCACCTTTCAAATAGAGTGTCCCTTGAGTGGACCCCTTTCTTTTGAAGGGTTTCTAAGGAACCCTTTTGAAAGTTTCTCCTTCGATTAATGATTGTCTATGTGACTGTATGTCTATATTCCTATGCAGATTTTTACTATTTAACATGTTTTGTCTATAGATTAACATGTTGCTTTGCAAGACTTGCAAAGCTTATTTTTCAACCAAGCTTAGAGATTTGAGGACCTCAAGATTTCCTTGCAAGACCGAGCACCTATAAGGTCCCATCAGACTCTATAGATCCTTTCACATTTGGCCTCCCTTTGGACTGAGCACTTGGGGTGCCTCCTCTATAGAACTGAGCACCTATAGAGCCTTTTGTTTAGCTTCCATAGGCTTGTGAACCTATGATGCATTTGTTCAATTCTCCCCAAGACTAAGTAACTGTGGAGCCATTTCCTCTTCCTATTCTTTTAGGTGTGCCAGATTACAATTTTCTTCCTTGATAGTTCAGGTATACATTTCTAAGCTTTCACTCTACTTTACTGGGCATTCACTGACACTTATGCTTGCTAAAGTGGGGGTAAAATGTAATGGCATGAATTTTCACCCCTTGAAAATTCCCCATTTATGTACCTCCTACCTTAGACAAATTAGATCCAATGATGTTATTCCACCTCCTTCATTCTCTTCCCATCCACTTGGTAGCTTTTTTTAGTGTTGGTGGAGGATATTATGTTAGGGATGCTAGTGTAGTGTGTGGACGTCTACACAGTGTGCTACCATCCTAACAAGATTCCTACCTTTGGAATCCACATAAGTGTTACAACTCCTGAAGATGAAGTGTAACGTTTCTATGCCCTTGACCAACCTCGAACGACTCATTTGCCTCCAATTTCACTTTCAAATGATTATCTCCTTCATTCATTCACTCTCTTGGCAACTTCTTGATCTTCTTGGAATTATACACTCTTCACTCACAACATTCTCACCACCTTTGAGCTACAAGTAAATACTCTACTAGTTTTACTCTTCTTGTTGTTGCAACAACATTGGTATCTACAAGCTTGTGAGCTCACGCCTTCTCCCATTTTCCTTCAGTGCACATGGTTGAAGGTGATATCACTCCATCCCTTTTCTCTAGCATTGTTGTGTTTTTATCAAAGCATATCATTGTTTAGCATAGTGTACACTACTTTCATTTCAATACCTTTCTTTATCGCATTTCTCTATTGTTGCTATTTTGGCTGTCTATGGAGGTGGAAACAACATAGTGAGGTATTGACTATGGTAGTCCTCTATACATAGGCCCAACATCTTTCCATCACTATGTGTGTAGGTAATTCATTCATGTGGAGCTTGCAGCAGGCTTGATTGACCATAAGTTGGATTCCTACTACCCTTTCTTGTCATTTCATTCATAATCAATCTATCTATCAAGTTAAAGTATTCTTCTTGTTACTTCATTAGTTTAGTTGCTTTCTATTTTCTATTATTATATCAAATTGTACTTGTCAGGTTGTTATTATGTTTATTTAAGTTCTTAGACTATACTTTATGTTCTTTTTTTGTGTGAATGCCAATGCCCAACTAGGATGCCAACACACTGCGTTGTTGTCTATTCCCCACGCTGGATTCCTCTAGTAGTGAGTTTCCTAAGTTGCAGTTTGGACTCCTAAAATCTACTCACCTAACTTTTTGAACCTCTCAAGTTGGTAGAAGGAAAGAGGCTGATCAATTTCCCTTCCTTTTGACTCCTTTAAACATTAAACCTATAATCATAAAAAATTCCCTAGCCTAAGGTAGATTAGGGTAGTTGATTGTTCTAAACCCTCCCGTGACCTGGGGTCCCAAGCAGTTGGTCCCCCTCCTCTACACCTAGCTTCAACTTCATTTCTTTTGTCTTCCTAGGAAATTGGACCCTCTTTTTTCTCTGAGAACTTTGGTTGGAGCAAAAGCATTGAATTTTCCAAATTTGTAAGCCTATAATTTTTCACGTTTGGTGTAGGATAAAAAGGCATGCTTAAGGAGACTATTGAATCTAATTTTAGTATAGAGGAGCCTATCATGTTCTCTTATGGTCACATTGTTAATCTTCTTGAGCTCTATATGTCTTCTTCCCCATCTTCCAATTCAAGCATTATTTCTCTAGGCTTAGCAAAGGTGAAGAGAAATGATAGATGGTGTATGCCTTGCAATGGTTTCCTTAAATTTAATATTGATGGTTTCTCTCATGGTAACCCGAGGAATGTCAATATTGGTTATTTAGGATGGGATAATGGTGGTTTTCTTCAGTTCTTATTTTACACTTGTATGGGGAATCATTCTAATAATTTAATGTAGGCTTTGGAATTCCTTATAGGTCTAGAAAAATTTGTGACTATGGGTAGGTGAAAAGTTATTTGTGAAATAAATTCTATGATTTTAGTCTCTCTCAATAAAGAGAATTTTTAGCAAGATTCTTGGAGATTGTCTTGAGGGGCTAAGAAGATTCTCGGTTTGGCCAAAAACTTGGATTCTATTTCCTTTGTTCATATTGTCAGATAATAGAACAAAGTTGCTAACTATTTGGAAAAACAGGCTTCCAAGGGAGGGAAATTCTATAATGTCACTCATTGGGGAGACGTGGATCCAAGTAAATCTTAACAAATTCTAAAGCTTATTTGGGATGATCAATTGGAAGGATCTTAGTTGGTTAAGGAGGGATAGGTTGTGTCCTGGTTGGATTAATAGCTTTGGTAGGCATATTGTTGATTGGATGTGTACATGAAAATATGATCAAATGAATGACTTGATAAATAAAAACCAAACAAAACACAAAATCAAACAAACATTCTTGTAAGGCTTAGAATCTCAAACCAACATAGAATCAAACAAAACAAACTATGTCAAACCTCCCATTAAGTATAGTTTTCCATTATATTCGATTGGATGTGTGCTCCCTATAATTTTTTTTAGCATAATGGTGCTCCAAGTGAAAATGAGTGAGATCTTGATAAAATGATTAAGGGTTGAATATATAAATTTTGGTTGAAAATGGATGAAGGGTTGATATTATTTGATGGAGATCAAGGGTGGAGAATGATTTAGATCTCTCAAGCAACAAGGTTGTTTCAAGTGGCACAAGGAGAGGGATTGAGATGGAGATGGTACCTTGGAGGGGACAAGACCCATGTGACATGGTACCAAGGCCATGTCACAAGTATGAAGGGCCATGTGGATGATGTGATGGGGAGGGTTGACCCACTTAATCATGGGTTAAGTGTGTGAAACCACTTAAGGGGAGATTAGGATTAAATTAGGATTAGAGGGAAAGTGGGAGAGTTGGAGGATGGGACATGAGGTGAGAGGAAAAAATTTTGATTTGGAGGAAGGGGTATTTTGGGATTAAATTAAATAAACAAGGGTGTTTATTCATTTAATGGATGAAAGAAATGGGGGTAAATAAATAAAGATAATTATTTAATTTAGGCTAGGATATAGGGATAATAAAATAAATAGATTAGGATAAAGGTTGAGATAATTGAATATTACTTAAATAATAGTGTATTATTTATTAATATAGAGGATATGAAATTGGTTGAATTAGGGGTAAATTGACCAGACGAAAGTGGTCAATTTTAGGTGTCTTCATTTTTCCCCTCTTTGAGATGGTGTTACAAAGTAGCATCAATTCAAGGAAGATTAAAAAATAGCTCCAAAAAGAAGATGGTTATACTAGGGAAGATGCCCCAATCATTTAAAGGAGTGGCTAGGAGGAAAGATGGTTAGAGTGAAGTTATAGATTAGGATTGAGGATGCCCCCTCGAGAGGACAGGCAGGTTCAAGAGAACACAAGTGTGCTCTTGAAATGGATGAGGGTAAAAGTATAAAGTTGTGTCACACTTTTATAAAGGAAACAACCAACACTAATCTAAATATCAAACTTGAATCACTAAAAAGTGGCATATATGCTTTGAATTTTGAAATGATGTAAACTAATAGAATGTGTATTTTTTGTATATCTTATGTTTGTATTTTTTTGAAAAATTTAGAAAATTATTTAAATATAGTTTTTTATAAATTGACACTCTAATTTAGTTGCTAATAAAATGTTGAAAAATTAAGTTACATGATACGTTGCTTTTTATATAGTAAATTTTATTCTTTTTCCTTCAAATTTGTTGTGTATATTTATAACTTGAAACTTTAATGCATGGATTTTTTTTTCAATTTTGATAAATAATTTTTTTTAAATAATATTAAAAAGTATGTATTGAAAATATAGTTGTTTCCATTTAACGTCAAATTTCATCTTAACTATTTATCTAAAATAGAAAAAAGCATGCCATCTTGATATAGAATCTTTTATCTAATGCATCATATTTTTTCAATTTTTTTTAATAAGTTTTAGTATTTTTTCTTGACATGATAATCAACCTAATGTTTTGTTGTTGATAACCTACTTTTAGTAAAAATAAAAAATAAAATATAAATAATAATTAAACTGCTAAAAATATATTTTTGAAAAGTACACTTATGGATCTACAAAAGGGTATTTTTATATTTTTTTAAATGTTATTTACATGAGTAAGAATTTTTGAAACATTAAGTTTTTTAATTTTTATTTTTTTGGGTAAATTGGCATCAAAGTGGTGCTACATATGCATTTAATCAACAATTTTAATTGGAAAAGTTGTCAACATTTCTAACTTAGATAAAATTAATCTAACTAGATCATATGTTTGACCAAAATTGATTTTTAGTTTGAAATACTTAAATTCACTTATGTTGATAGGTTGGTCAAAAGTGTGACACAACTTTGTACTTTTACCCATGAGAGAATGCAAGGATAAACAAGGAATATGATGCAATATGATGGATAGAAGGAAAAATTGGGAAGAGGATGATATAATGAATAGGGGAGATGATAAACAAGAAAGCACAAAAGGATTCAAGGAAAAATAAGATGTTGCCCTAGTCAAGATAAAATAAAATATTAATTAATGATGGATGGAGTGTTGTTGATATGGGAATGATATATCTTGAAACAACACAAGGATTGGGAAGGATAAATCCCAAAGATGATGATTAGAGTGTTGTTGATGTGGAAACTATTGTAATGTTGGTTCCTCCACCCCCTTGGATAGGTTGGTTCCTATCTAGCTCGTCGCAGATTCATGACATGGATTAATAGCCTCCCGTGTATCTTGTATGAATCTGGTGTTTGTATTGAGCGTTAAAAAGTCAATATTTTGGCACAATGACAAAGCCATTGCAATAGGAATGATATATCCAAAAAAAACAAGGATTGGGAATGATACATCTTGATGATGATGATTAGAGTGATGTTGATGTGGGAATGATATATCTCAAATCAACACAAAGATTGGGAAGGATATATCTTGATGATGATGATTGGAGTGGGATCAAGGTTTGTAACAAGGCTGGGGACAAGATGAAAGATGTGATTGAATTATTTGTGCTAGATTGTATGGATAACTTGGATTTTCTTATGGTTTTGGTATTGTTGAAATGGATGGAGAGGAAAAGATGCGTAGACTAGAAAAGCTATAGTAGCCTAAATGAACTTGATGGATAATAGAATGATAGGGTGGATGAAAAGATTCTTAGACTAAAAAATATATATTAGTCTAAAAGGATTGAAGGAATAATGAAATGATGAGGATGGATGAGAAGATGTAGATGATTATGACAAGAGAAAGATGAGAGGATAGATGAAAAGATGGATGAGGATTCTTGTGCACACAAAATCTAGGATTAAGTGGAGTGATTAAAACAAATAGGATAGGTAGATGGGGGATAGTGATGAAGAATGAATGGATTAGAAATATGTAGGATAAATGGATGGGGGATTTTGAGCACCAAATTAAAATTGTCATGTAGTGAGCACTTAATTTGATATAGCATGGGATACTATGCACTAGGGTATGACAAACCAAGGTGACTTCATATCACATGCATAGGAATGACTCAAAAAATAAGAAAGGTTATTCCAACACCCCACAAAATCATAGGGAACTTTGGTGAGAATGATGTTGGAAAACCAAAAATAGAAAGAATTCCCCAACATAACACAAGATCACAAAGGATATTGGTGGAAACAACATAGAACAACCAAGAAAACACCACAAACAAAAATATAAGGCTTGCCCCTATTTTCATCAGTCAAAGCACACAATGATGTGATGGATCGTGGCAACCTTGAGTAGGTATAGTAAACTCAAAAGAAAGATAAACAAATTTCCAAATACACCAAAGAAATAAAAAACATCTCAAGTACCTTTTTCCATAAGGATGATGGATGGGGCAGATGTGGTTTGATTTGAGGAATGATATATCCTACAAAGATCAAAGATGGATAGGTAATACTTAGGATTCTCATGACAAGAGATGATCAAGATACATGAAACCAAAAGGGGCTAATGGATTTTGTTGAAATACCAACTTGATAGGGGATCTTGTAAACACAACAGACACAAAGATGGGACCTAGTGACAAGTATGTACAATGACAGGTCTAGATGATGAGATGGGATGAACCTTATATATAGGATGATTGATATATACAAGATGTATAATATCTACAAGAGTATGTTGATTGTATGAAGCTCAGGAATGAGATAGTTATCTAATCATCAAAATATTAATTGTGAGGATAATGAGGTGGATAGATTATTAATGAAAATTGATAGGATATTAGCAAGATATTGTTGCATAGGTGGTTGTCATTGAACCAAAAGATTGACCTATCAATGCTTGATACAACCGCTAAATCTACACAAGATCCAAGATCCAAGATCCACAGGAGGTGGTTAAGCCATGTCATGAACCCAAGCATTGCACTGCACAACATAAGGATACCAAGGGAAAAACTCTTGCAACAATCCCCCTAGCACAAACGAGGGGTTTGTACCTGTGACCTTGAATCTGCTACTAATTGTTGTACAGGCAGTTGTCGTTGTACCAAAAGATCTACCTGTCAATGCTTGATACAACCACCATATTTATACAAGGTCCAACATCCATAGGAGGTAGTTAAGCCATGTCATGAACCCAAGAATCAAACTACATAGCACAAGGAGACCAAGGGTGAAACTCTTGCAATAGATATGGGGTAGAGATAGGAGATGACATTGCATGGGGGTATCTTATAGCTAAACTCCAAAGACAAGGGATTATGTGAGAGGAGGATGATATGGTAGGATGGATTGCATGGATGGATGATAGGGAGATAAGGATTTGGAATATGAAAGGATGAATGGATAAGGAGATAATGATTTGTAGATGAAAGGGATTATTGGATCAAGTATAGGGAGATAAATATAATGATATGGAAGGGATGATGGGGTGAAAGGATAGGGAGATAAAGATGGGGATATGAATTAATGGAGGGAGGGTTAGGAGATATGGATTTTGGAGATGGAAGGATTATTGGATGGATGGATGGTATGGAGTGAGATCTCCAAGGACTATGTTGTAAATGAATTAGGTGCCCCACTCTAGATGTCATGTGTGATGAGGGGGGAGGGTTGGAAAATAAGAGGATAGGAAGATAAGGGAGGTAGATGGATGATAGTATGATGGGGAGGATAAGGACTATGATAGTATGTGGATAGAAGGAATTTATATTGAGAGGGGTCCAAATCATGTACATATATTTTCCTCTATCTATATCAAGATTGCAAGGAGTATGAAAAGATGGAGATAAATGGGATACGATAGGTAGGATGAATAAGATAGGTTGGATGGAGGAGACGAAGGATGAGATTCTTAGAATGAATTTTCTCCCAAGTGTGGAGATAAAATGGATGGGGGTTTTACACATGATTCATGTGTGTTAGGTTTTCATCATGGTACTTTTCCAAGGTACCTATTTGCCAAGTTTTCACCATTGGACACATTTTTCTCTTTACTATTTTTTGCTTTTTTGCTTTTTGAGTTTTTACTTTTCTGGATTTTTGAATTTTTGGATAAGTGTGTGTATGGATATGGATGAGGATAGGGATTTGGATAATTTATTTGGACAAAGGGTATAAGGATATGTACATTATGGACTCAAGAATTTATTTCAATACCAAGGTAATAAGAGCCTATTTGAAGTGACTATGGGAGGTTGGTAGAACCTTATTAGGATGAATGGATTATGTAAGGGAATGAATTAATTGGATGTGATTGGGGAAATATGTGGGATAATTTATGGGATTTTGGAAAGTGTATGGATGGAATGATGGGAGAGGATTGTGATGGGGGGAGATTGTCATGACCAATATTGGAACATAGTGATGAGTGTGGAATGATAGGAGGAAGAGATAGAGGATGTGAGGATGATGGAGGATTCAGTATAGTGAACTTTGGGACATAGGGAGCCAAAATAGATTTAGGAGATGGAAGATGGGATGAAACTATATTTATCTCCCTATCCTACACTGCAACTATATTTAAAAAATATGTAGTGTATTCAAATGAAAAATCCAAGCTGGGATCCTGCTTAGCTTTTGGATTAGCAACTTTTGATGTCATTATGGATTTTTAATTTGAATACATTTCATCTTTTTTCTATATGTTCCACAAGGTTTTTTTTTTCTTTGGTGGGCCTTTTTAGCCTTTGCGATTGATTAGACTTTTGGATTGTATTTTTCTTTTCTTCCTCATGTCTTTTTGAGGGGACATGGTGATCTCTAGATCCATGTGTATTTTTGGTTGTGTTCATTGTTATTTTGGAATCCAAATTACTTCCAATAAAAATGGTATGGGTGTGATGATATGGATGATGTGGAGGAAATATGAGTGGAGTTGCGGACTTGGAATGTTGGATAGGATGCATAGATGGGGGTTGTTGGATGACATTCATGTAGGCGTGCCTTTGTTGATCCTAATTTGGGATTATAGGAATGATTTTTTTTATGATGGGTGATAGGGATATGGGATGAGTGGATAAGGGGACGAGTATGATAAGATAGAGGATGGTATTTTGGGATATAAGGGCCCAAAATGGGCTTAGTAGATGGAGGATGTGTGGTGGTGGATTGTGGGACATAAGGACCCAAAATGGATTTGGAGGATGGAGGTATAGAAATAATGTTTTTAGGTGTGTATGATGGAGGAGGAGGGATGGTAACAAATGTTTTTGTGGAGTGGTGGGAAGCACCTATTGTTCTTTTGGAAGAGGTATGCTTAGGATGTTCAAAGGTTGTACCAACATTTTTGGATTCTAAGCCTTGATATATGTATCCAAGGCCTTGTTCTCATGGATTTTATTTGATATGGATGGTATCTAATATTCCTTACTCATTAAGGCCTAATAATTTTCCTTGATAGTTTATGGTCTTGAGAATTTGGTTTACAAAATGATTCTTGTTATTTTTGAAGTATGATGTGAGTCCACTATTAGGTGGAGGATGGGTGGTGGATATTCTTTGTTCTTCAGTTGCAAGAAAATAACCATGGGTGAATGTAAGAGGACCAAGGGGATATGGAGGTGGTGTTGGTATAGCTTGGGTAGGAAGTGATAAAGGCTCATGAGATGGAGTATATGGGATGGTAGGATCTTTATTTGTAGGAGGGGGTGATAAAGGATCATAAGAAGGGTTAAGTGGGCTGGTATGGCCTTGATTTGGATGAGGGTAGGATAATGAATCATGAGAGGGATTAGGTGGGATGGAATGATCTTTATTTGGATGAGGGGATATATTGGTATGATTTGGAACAATCTCTTGGCATGTTTCAACTTGTGTGGGTGGTGTAATGGTGGAGGATTTTTGGATGGACTCCTCAGATGGGGTGGATGAAAGGATAGAGGATTCATTAAGTTCATGGGAGTGGGTTTGCTTAATGCTAGGAGTAGGAGAAGGGGATTGGATTTGGGTGGCTTGAATTTGTTAGATTGTTTCAATGGTTTTGATGGTGTTAGGAGTAGGAAGAGGAATGATAGGCACAAGATAGAGAAGAGACTCATCACTAAGGACCACACATGTTGGAGTGGGGTGAAATGACTCCACAAATTTTGTATTTGGATTTGGTGATGACTTCTTTCTAGGATTCAAATCACATTTGGAATGAGATACTTGTATATTTTAGTCTTAGGTGGAGGATTATGGGTAGATAAAAGAGGGGGAATAGTGGGATTATTAGGATTAGATGTTGGGTTGTGAATGAATGGATGAATAAGAGTAGGTGTAGGATTAGGATTAGTGGGGGGTCAATATTAGATAGAGGATGGAAGTATGATGGATTGGAGGGAGGATTAAGGTATGAGGGATTGGAAGGTGGAGTGAGATAGGAGGACATGGATGGTGAATTGAGGTAGAAGGAAGTGGATGGTGGATTGAGATGAGAGGAATTGGATGGTGGTTTAAGATGGGAAGAATGAGATGGTGGATTAAGATATGAGGAATTATATGGAGGATTGTGATCATGGATTGGAGGATTAGGATTATGGATTGGGAGATGGTGTGGGGGACAATGGGATGGTGGATTTGGGCTAGGGATGAAGGTGATAGTATTGTTGTGTAAAGATAGAGGTTGAAATATGGCTAGGGGAGAAGATGGAGGTATGGATATTGGATGAGAGGGATATGCAAGTGATAGATAAGAGGAAGAAATGGATGGGGGTTAAGATGGAGATGTGGATGGAGGACCTAAATATTTTCCTTGTCAAAGGTAGCATAAGGATTACTAATGGGTGTGTATGGAGGCATGGTGGAATAGCTTGGATGAGTGATTTGGTTTTGGAAGACACTTGTATAAATCTTTGTAGCAATGATGGAATCAAAGGGGTCTATTTCATACTCATGTTGATCAATAATACTTTCATCATCATTTTCAATGTAATTAGGATCTCCCTTGATTACTTTTTTTGTTCATTTAGTGTAGGAAATTGTATACCATTACAATTTCACACTATGTTTGGGTCCCTTAATTTATTAGACTTAATTAAGCTTTTGATTTTCTAAATTATGCATTCCAAAGTCTTATTTTTCTCATTTTTTGAAAAGGGAACCGATATTTAATTAAAGCGATTAGTAACTAAATCACATTGGAATGTGTCCTAGACTTATAGGCCAGGAACCATTTTCCCAAGGTTGAATGGGTACCCTTTAAGTCATAGGAACCTTTTTTAAATAATTTTTTTATGGTATTTTATTGATTCAAATTCAATTTGCAATTTTTGGCTTTTGGAATCTAATTTTTAGGAAATTAGGTAAACACCTATAAATACATAGTCTTTTTATCATTTTTAAATCTAAAAAGAAACATTATAACATGCATGATCAAATCTTTTCAAAATAAAATATTATTGTCAAGAGCATTCAAGAGCAAATCGATCAGTCATTTGTTGTAGGAATCAAGGTCCTAACATCATATTCAAGTCTATGTGTGTTTATGTCATCTTTTGAAGGCTGATATGCATTATTGATCCCAAAGAATTCAAGCATTTCAAGTATCCAAATCCATCAAGAAAAGAAAGATCAAGTTCCTTGGAGAGATGTGTTTGTCTTCATTCCTCTAAGGGAAGCCATTGAAGGTTTGATGAGTTGTATCAAGTATTGTTCATTCATAATTTCCTTCTCCATTATCATTATCTTTCTATAAAGGTTTAATTACCACAATTGGGGTTTGCCAAAGGTAAACCCCTATTCAAACAAAAAAAAATTCCTCTTTGTGTATGTACAAATTACAGGTTGAAGAAGAGTTGAAGATCTTGAAGAGAAATTTTGCATTGTTGTACAAGTCATCATTGTTGTAAATCCATGGAAACTAAGCTACAAAATTTATTTTTAACTTTCCGACAGTGGGACCTAAGCTAAATAGAAGCTAAAATCCAACATCATAAGACTATCAAAAGTGTTTTCAAAAGACCTAACCAAGACCCATTTTACCAAGGGAAAACCAGTCTTTTAGTGGGTCTCAACCTAATTTTGGTGACAGGTACATGTGTCCAAAACCTTCTCAAATCTACCTGCAAACTATGATTTTAGTTTTTGTACTTTTAGTAATTTTCATTTCATGTATTTGGTCTTATTGTTCATTTATTTTTAGTGATTTAAATCATTTCAATTTAGTTTCAAATATTTCCTACTATCCTAAGGACTGAGATCCACCTGTTTAATTGACTCACCATTGAGGTTGAAAGTCAATCTTTAAACCTTGTTATCTCTTTCCTAATGAAATTTATGGTGAAAGACGCATATTAAGATCCTTATAAAGTTCTACAAAAATAGAAACCATACATATTATTAAGAATCTTCCTTTCCCCACCATTTCATTTTGGTGAACCTAACATTCTTACATCATACTTTTTTGATTTAGAGATCCTTAAAACCCTAGATCTAGGTTTTGCATCATCTTGTTTTTCATTTCATTTATGGTTTACATATTGCATATTTGCATCATTTGAACTCATAAAAATCCAAAAATATTACATACATTATGCATAAAATCTTGCATTAAGGCATGTTTTAGCCATTTAGATAAAAATTCATCCAAAAATTGTATTCAAAAAAGTTGTCATTTTGTTCATACATTGTCATTTAAATTGCATTTGTATTTCATCAGATTTTTAGAAAAAATTTCCATTGAAGAATTTGTTTGTAGTTAGGAAAAGTGAGCTTAAATATCAAGTTAAACACTTAGATTTAAATTTTACAAAACCTTGTCTAAGGACTCATTCTCCCAAGCGTAAACCTTTCCTTGTATGTAAGTGATTTTCCAAAATTTTGCACATTGCTTTATCTTTGTCTACTTCATTTTCCTGTACTTGCAAATCTTTCTTTCAATTTTAGAAACTGCACATATTTTTGTAGTTGTTTACATTTAGTTCAATTGGTAAAATAAAGTGCATTGATTAGAATCAAAATATGCATTTAAAAGTAATTATTTTCAGGTTTTTACATCTAAAATCAGTCAATTATCATCTTTTAGATCTAAAATTGCAATATCTTCTTCAATACTTGCATTGTGTTTCCTATTTATAGGTGTTTACTATATTTATTTAGTGTTTTTTGTCCATTTTGGGTACACTTTTGGTTTGGTGAAACTTGTATGAGTATCACAACCTAGTGTTCTACTACCAATACTTCAGTGAGATGTAGTTCGAGACTCATGGCATATCATGCTGGTATATCCACTATGAATCTTTTATTTTCCAACTCTTTCACTCATAGTGTTGACACTAGTCAACCCATGTTGGACTCCATCCCTGATTTCATATGTCCTATGATCACTACTTCTACTAATGTTGAAACCATTGTTGCCATTGTCCCTTAAGAGAACTTGCAAAAAATTGATAAAGCCTTAGAAAAACTTCAAGATTATGTGAGTACGAAATATATTAATGGTATTTTCATTCCTATAATAGATAACATGAGAAGAATGCTTGATAACAAACTAGGAATAGAGATTGTGTGTAGACTGGCTCACATTATTGATAATCATGTTCTTACAATGGCTAGTTATGCTCAAGCTTTGGGATACACTCAAATTCAATGAGGATATCAAATTCATCCCCCTACAACCATAGCTTATATTCCTACATATACTAATCCAACTATTACTACAAAGATGCAACCAACTGGCAATATCACTCCAACTTTGGGTATTTCAATTGGGAATCCTTTTAGCTTTGTGAATTCAAACACCATATCATCAAAACCCTACCTCTCACAAATTTGCAATTTAGTTGTTCGCATAACACATATACACTTCCACCATATTTCCCTCCATCTCAAAACACAACCAACGATTCCATCATAAACTAACTTTTGTAAAATGTCACATCCCTCTAACAACAAATTTCAATGTTGAACCAAAACCAAAGTGGCCCTTCACAATATCTCAAAAGAAACCCATTATCATTGGAGATATTAAGAGAAAAAATTCCACAAGGCATAGAGATACCTAGATTTGAGAAATATGGTGGTAAAGGAGATCCTAGCAACCATGTGTCAACATATACAACCTTATGTAGTGACTTCATTTTTGAAGATAAACTCTTGGATAAGCTTTTTCCTAGGTCCTTAAAAGATACAACCTTGGAATGGTTTTGTTCCTTACTGAATAACTCAATCCACTCATTTAATGATATTTTTTATTCCTTTCTCAACCATTTTCAAGTGTACATTGGCCCTATGATGGCCCTACCTAATTTGATGCAATGTAAACAAAATGTAGATGAAAAGGTCACTGATTTTATAGCACATTATTGTATACTTTACTCACAAATAAACATTAAACTTCTTGATGTTGATATTCAAAGAATGTTCATTGATAACTTACAAATAAACATCCAAGATAAGCTTCATATGATGAAATTTCCCTCCTTTACACACTTATTCACAACTCTTTGTGATTATCAAAACTCGCTTAATCTACGTGTAGGAAAGACTGCTTCAACTCATCCTAAAAAAAATCTAAAACTGTGCCTCAACAATTTTCAACCATTCGAAAACCAAAATAAGGTATTTATATAGATAAATCCACCTCAAAAAACCCACCATGTTGAACCTCAAGTGGCTACCATAAAAACAACTCCATACGAATTTTGGGATAGGAATAGACAATTCACCCTATTACCCAATACCCTCCATTCGATTATGTTGCAAATATTGAGAAAGAACCTAATCAACTTACCTCACATTAGAACTCTTTATACCATAATCCTTTACCTCATAACTATAACTCAAATGAATTTTTTCACTATCATCAACAAGTTGGACACGATACAAAATGATGCATGTGTCTTAAACATATAGTTTAAGACCTCATTGATTCTAATCACATCTAGTTGGGTGGTGTTAATGATCAAGGAAATAAATATATTTCCCCACCTAGCCAAAATTTGAAAATATTTACCAATCCAATTCAAAACCATTCCATCTCTTTTGTAAAAACTAGTGATGCCAAGAATGATGTGTTGAATGTTAACAAGATACAAGATATAATTGATGGTGATAAAAGTGATAATGAGGATGATCTACATGACATGATTGGATTCATTGATGTTCAACCTCATATGGGCCAAACCAACTTTTCTCTTGACATTGCTTTCTCAAATAATGATATAATTAAAATATGCACCCGATGGTTCTCTTTACGTAGCTGGAAGAATCAATGAGAAGCCCACAAATGGGATATCAATTGATCCCGTGTGTGTAGAGAATGTGATCACTAAGGAATTATTATTTGTGCATGAAATTTACCAAGATTCTTATGAACAATCAAAAGAATAGATCAAAACACATGATGGTTTTTCTTACCCTACAATAGGTTCAATCACTCTTCCATTAAAATTTGGACCAAAGAAATTAAATGTATCATTCTCCTTATCCCAACATTGAATCAATTTCGTGTAAAGTTAGGCTATCCATGGCTATGGTCCATGAATTTCATCACATTAGTCATCCAAAAGTGTTTGAAATTTCCATTTGAAAACCAAATTTTTACAGTGCATCGTAGTGGATTTAATCATTTTTCTTCCCTAGGGAACTTTTCATTGGATTTCTTTTGGCTTGAACCTGTAGAACCTATAAACCTTGTGAAGATTTAATTTTCAAATCACATAAAAAGTTCAAAGAAAAATGTATAGTAGAGTTATCCCTTTCCAATATCCCACATGAAATTGAAAGATCCATAGTTGTTCCTCCCACCCCCATTGTTGTGGATGAACCTATGCTTGAACCAAGTATGATGCTATTCTGCCACTTATGTCCTACAAGAGACTAAGAGATAACCATAAAATTCTAGTTGTGTCTCCTAAAATAAAATAAGTTTATAATTCTAAAGAGAAAGTGGTTTCTCAACCCACCAAGGTCCCTTTCATTCCTCCCCTAAGGGAAGAAAAGAGACTGATGGTTGAAAAACCCACTCCTACACCATCACAACTTGAAAACTATGCAAGAAGAAACTAAAATGTTAAAGAGCGTAGGCGTAGACGTCGTTCCATTGATTTTCAGTTAGAAGAAAAGAATAAACCAACTCAAATAAAGCGTGATGATTCCCCACCTTCACCACAACATGAAACTTTTAAACCGCAACAAAAACAAGAACATACAATGAACATTGTCATTAGACCTCATGTTACAATTAACTTGGATGATGATGATGAGACTATTAAAATTGATAAAGTGTATAATGAACTGAATTTTTTGTTTTCCACTTCTATGAATTTAGATGGGAGAAACTATGTTGATCCTCCTAAAAAGAGTGAATCACCATGTTTTGAACCCAGTGGTTTTCCTAGTATGGCACTTGTTGTTTCCCCTTTGGCTAGTTATATGTCTTCCATATATGATGAACAAGATTGGGATGTAGATGACCTACTTTAGGTTTTCTCGCATGTGACATACTTTCTTTCTTTTCTTTTCATGTTCTTTGTGAGTGCATGTATGTAATGTGATCCCCCATATCATGTTGCTTGGTGTCCATTTATGTTTGTGATATTTCTTTTTTATGACCCTTGTTACTCCATTGGTGCAAGGATACAAAGGAATAAAACTTGTGACATTCTTTTGTTTGTATCTCCATTCTTCTATCTGTCATAAACATTGTATTTTCTTTTGTCTCGTGTTTTCCTTTTGGGGACGATGCAAGGTGTCGAGACAACCAGGTCTCTTCCATGTTGACCTAAAAGCTTTCCCTTTTTCATGACACAACCTTATTTGGAAACATATAATTAGCATAGGGATTTCCAAATAATCTCTCATGGCCCTTTTTATTAATTGGCATTTATCATTTCTACTTTAAATTAATTGCTCATAGTATGGTGTTTAGCAATTCCTTTAAAGTGGGGGCATACATTGACATTATTTCATTTTTGGCATTGACAATTTGACATTTTTGGGCTTCACTTTTGTTCATAGGAGTTGGACTTAGTGTATCGTTCACATAGCACATTAACCATTTTGTGGCACCCTATCAAAGTTATCAAGGAGTATAACTTTTGGTATGGTTGATGTATGGGAACACACCTATAGACCTAGAGTGTTTATCCCATCTATCACCCCTTTTTTATGGATACACACCTTGTAGACCTATGTTTGTTTCTCATTTTTCCTTTGGGGCTCACCTAGTGTATAATAGACTACACTTAGCCCTTGTGAGCATATTTTATGGACATGACATAACACAACTTTCTAGTCTATCCTTTTTTCCTTTTTTCCTTTTTCATTGGGTTTAAAATTGTATGATTTTGTATCTTGTCTAGATGCATATGACTTACACATATTGTGTGTCCCTTTGTCCCTTTTTTTTTACCATGGGATCTTAGATCCCGGGGGCTTGGACACCTCCTTGATCTTTGTCATCCTATCTTTCTAACATTTTTACATTTGGACCCCTCTTGACACATATTTGTCTACTTTAATGTGAGTCTAAACATAAGTTCATACTCTCACTAAAGTGGGATCTAGCTATAGTGTTGGAAATTGTATACCTCTAAAATTTCACACTATGTTTGGGTACCTTAATTTATTGTACTTAATTGAACTTCTAATTTTCCAAATTATGCATTACAAAGCCCTATTTTTCCCATTTTCCGAAAGGGAAACCGATGTTTAATTAAATAAATCAGTAATTAAATCAAAATGGAGAATGTGTGTCTTGGGATTATAGGCCAGGACCCATTCATCCAAGGGAGAATGAGTCCCCTTAAAGTCCTAAGACCTATTTTAAAATATTTTTTTGGTGGTATTTTGTTGATTCAAATTCAATTTGCAATTGTTAGATTTTGGAACCTAATTTCTGAGAAATTAGATAAACACCTATAAATACATAGCCTTTAATCATTTTGAAATCTAAAAAGAAACATTATAACACACATGATCAAATATTTTCAAGAGTAAATATTATTGTCAAGAGCATTCAAGATCAGATCTATCAGTCATTTGTTGCAGCAATCAAGGTCCTAACATCATGTTCAAGTCTATATGTGTTCATGTCATTTTGTGAAGGCTAATATGCATTGTTGATTCTAAAGCATCCACACATTTCAAGTATCGAAATCCATTAAGTAAAGAAAGATCAAGTTCCTTAGAGAGATGCGTTTTTCTTCAGTCCTCTAAGGGAAGCCATTGAAGGTTTGGTGAGTTGTAGCAAGGATTGTTCATTCATCATTTCCTTCCAAATTATCATTATCTTTCTATCAAGGTTTAATTACCAAACTTGGGTTTTGACTAAGGTAAACCCCCATTCAAACAAAAAAAATTCCTTTTTGTGTATGTGCAAATTACAGGTTCTAGAAGAGTTGAAGATCTTGAAGATAAATTTTACATTGTTGCACAAGTTGTCATCATTGTTTTCAAACCACAAAAAACTAAGTTGCTAACTTTATTTCTAAATTTCTAACATTGGGACCTATGCTAAATAGAAGCTAAAATACAACATTAGAGGACTATCAAAAGCATTTTCAAAATCCCTAACCAAGATCCACTTTCCCAAGGCTGAACCAATCCTTTAGAAGGTCTTAAAACATAATTTTGATGACAATTACGTGTGTCTAAACTCTTCTAAGATCTTCCTACAAACTATGATTTCAGTTTTTGTGCTTTAGGGAATTTTCATTTTGTGTATTATGTCTTATTGTTCATTTAGTTTTATTGACTCAAATATTTCAATTTAGTTTCAGATCTTACCTACTGTCCTAAGGACTGAGATCTAGGTCTAATTGACTCACCATTGAGGTTGAAATTTAATCCTTACACCTTGTGATCTCTTTCCTAATGAAATTTATGGGGAAAGACACATATTAATATCCTTATAAATTATACAAAAATAGAAACCACCCATATTATTAAAGATTTTCCTTTCCCCACCATTTTAGGTTGTATTGAGGGAGAATAAGGATTCATGATATTTGATTGGATGGGAATGGATGAAACAGATGTGAATAAGTAAAAGGAAAGGATTGGAAGAAAATGGGAGGTATTTTAAGTTTTGTTTCGATATTAGAAGATCCTAGATGTGTATGTACTAAAGCTCATATTGGAATTTAAATTAAGCTCAAATTTAGGGTTTGGTTTAACCTAAAATTAGGATTATTTTGGAAATATGGTGGGAGGGTTTCCTAATGTTCAAGGATGTAGTTAGACAGAAACATGGGGTGATTGTTAGGATGGATGGTTGATAGTATCATCTCAACTATGGTCAAGATCCTATGTTAGCATTGATTGGATGGATTTCCTACTTGAGATAGGCTATGTTCTCAAGCAAGAGAAGATATTGATACAAACTATACCTCTTAATTGAGGTGAAATAGCTTGAATGAGGGATTACTAACTTGGGACAGGACAAGTTCCCAAGAAAGCATTATGATGGATGATTGATTTAGAATTTAGGATCTTGATTAAGTATTAGAGGTTGGATATGTGATGCTAGATGGTTTAGATGTCTATTAGGTATGTTTAACTAACTCCTTGTTCAAAGGGGACAATGTTCTAGATAAGTTGATGGTGGTTGATGAGATAGAAGTGATCTTTTTGGGCTAGGTATGTAGTGAAAAAATGATTGGATTTTGGTTTTTGGATTGGGAGGACACTGGCTATACATGATAGGAAGGATTTTCTCTCTGGATTTTCCATCGAGAATAGATTCACCCAAGAACAGTACAAAATCACCCAAGAAGTAGAAAATGCCCAAGAGAGGAATTGCCCAAGAACAGAGTAGGTCCGCCCAATAGAGGAAAAATTTCCCAACAAGGAATGATGGGTTTAATAATAATGTTAGGGTGGATTCACCCAAGGAGTTGATTTTCCGAAGAAGGAGAAAATTTGACCAAGGATGGTTAATGATGGGATGATGACCTAGGCAGATCCACCTAAGAATAGAGTGGAATCACCCAGCAAAGAATGAATCCGCCCAGGTGTAGAGGAAAGTTTCCAAAGGGTGACTAGATAGAGACTGGGGATGACTACTTAGGAAAATCATCCAATAATAAAGTGGATTCGCCCAAGTGTAGAGCGAATTCACCTAAGGGTGACTTGACAGAGATGGAAAAAGGACTAAAGATCGCAATCACAAAGACACAATATGGATGATGGTGGGATGGAATGAAGATATACACTGGTAAGCACAAGAAGACACTAGAAATCACAAGCCTAGATTAATCAAGTAGGTGTGTTAACTTAGTTTAGTCCCACCAATCAAAAGGTTAATATATCAAGATTAGTGTGAGGTAATTCACTTTCAAAAGTCAATAGATAGGGATCTTGTGGTACAAGTTCTCACCTTTTCCTTTTCTTTGGAGGTCTTAAGACCTTTCCCAAAGAGATCTTATCTCTACTCAAGGAGATACATGGTGAGTAGCTTTGGGCATGATAATGTTCCCTTCACCACACTAAGAAATGGTATAAAGGTCGTATGTTAGGATCAAATAGGTGATCTATTGCATCCTCTAAATAATAGGAGGGCACATGAGGTACATCTGTAAACATTATCATGTAACAAGCGTGGGTTGGGAATATTAGCTAAGTCATTCAGACCAACCCTATACTCCTAGTTTGGTATCACCCAAATATTGAAGCTTCACTAAACATGACATGACTAGATTGGGGTACAATTTTTGTTCTCCCCACTTTATATACCCCACCAATTCACATGGTTGATTTCGTCCCTTGGGATTATGAAATCCCCAAGTAGACCTCCTAAAGGAAAGGAATTTCTAGACATTTTTGATCTCCAAGATCACATGGAGCACAAGGAGAGAGAATACATGTAGACTAGAACTCTTGGGATAACACAACAAGATGGATCAATTTGTGATTTATAATCCCCAAGCTCAAAAAATGGTACAAGGGGCGAGCATATGACAACAAATGATCCCAAAAAAGGTACCCAATAGATTGACCCTTTAGAAAGTGAAGTGTGCCTAGATTAGTGATAAAAAGAGTCTTTGATTGTGAACCTACAAAAGATGTTAGTAGTTTATGATATTTATCTTTGATGAAAAATATCAAGCTGCACAACAAGATAATTAGATGTCAAAAATGATCAAAATAAAATGAACATTATCCCAAAGGGGGTTGGGACACCCACCCCAACGATGAAGAAAAATTAAAAAAATTAACTGAACTAGATTATTTATACCTTACATCGTCACTGATGTAGAGAGTAAATAGCCCAAGAGTAGAGTGAATTCACCCAAATAGTTACTAACTTACCCTAGAGTTTAGTCGCACAAGAGCAAAGCGTATCCACACAAGTAGAAGAAAAATCACCATTGTGTGAACAAGTTTGTAGAGTTGTACCAATAATAGTAGAAATTCCCAAGAGTGAGAAAATTTTCCCAAGTATGAGTAGATCCTCCCAAGCAATAATGGATCCATCCTTTTATAGAGAAAATCCACTTGTTCTACCTACAATCCCATTGGTTAGGAAAAATCAAAAGTGCATCCACCCAAGTAGTAATGGATATGTCTGTTTACAAGATCTATCCACCCAATCAGGAACATATTTGCCTTTGCACGCACTTGGAAGTGTAAAAAAACTAAGAATACAAAAAATGTGTTAGATGACCCATGACGTGGGTCCCAAGTGTGTTAGAAATGTGTGCATGAAAATATTCTCAAGTGAATTATTTAAACAATAAAATCAAACAAGCATTCAAGATAAGGCTTAGAAGGATCAAACCAACATAGAATAGGATGGAAATGAACTATGTTGAACCTCCCGTTGAGTAGAATTTTCCCATGATATTCAATTGGATGTGTGCTCACTAGTAATTTGGTTAGCATAATAATGCTCCAAGTGAAAATGAGTGAGATCTTGATAAAATGGTTAAGGGTTGTATACATATATTTTTGTTGAAAATGCATGAAGGGTTGAGATTGTTTGATGGAGATCAAGGGTGGATGATGATTAGGATCTCTCAAGCCATAATATTGTGTCATTTGGCACAAGGAGAGGGTCTAAGAGGGAGATGGTACCTTGGAGGGGACAAAGCCCATGTAACATGGTACCAAGACCATGCCACAAGTATGAAGGGCCATGTGCATGATGTGATAGGGAGGGTTGACCCACTTAATCATGGGTTAAGTATGTGCAACCACTTAATGGTATATTAGGATTAGAGGGAAAGTGAGAGAGTTGACATACTCCATTGTTAAGTGTTCTTGAGCTAGAGTAGTATTGGGATGGGTGACCTACCAGGAAGGCCCAATGCTTCACCTCTATGAGCATTGCCTAGATGCAATGAGTGCTAAGTGGACCATTCATTGTCATGAGAGATGGATTTTTGTGAAAAAATACTCATTAAATATGGGTCAATGAGTTTAACTCGAAAAAATACACAATTGAATCTTGATAGCAATATGACAATTTGACATGTGGAAAATTGACGCAGGGGCATCCTTTGATACACTTTTTGTCACTTTGTGAAATTTTGAATTTTGGGTTGTTTAGATTTTTTTGGGTCAATAAGGTTCATCTGGACCATTTGAGGTCATTTTTGGTCATATTGGGTTAGTTTTGGGTGATTAGGTGCAAATTTGTCAAAAAATGCTAAAGTTGTCAAATGTTGTTGAATGTTGTCAACGTTGTAAAATGCAATTTTGCAAAATTAGTTTTGTAAGTTAGGAAGTAGTTTTGGGAAATGAAAATTAATGTAATGACATAAATATTACAAGTACACATGAGTACCAAGGTTGGAGAAGGTTGGGGGAAGAACTATAATGAAAGAAACTCATTTTGGCACATTCTTTCCTTGCATTTTATGTTGAAATAGTTAGTAATCTTCATGGTATAGATCCGTACGATCTAGTACAGACCTAAACACACCTTGGGAAGTTGGTGTTGTGTCTTACCTTACAAATTATTTTAGTTTCATGCATTTTCATTTATTTTTGTGTGAGTTACAACATTTTTACTAAGAGCAGGTCCAAACAATGCCTAGGGTTTCTAGAAACACAAAAAACATCATATCTTTATTTTCCACCATCAAAAGCTCATGAAAATTAGTAGAAAGTTTTTTTTTAAGGATATCTAAAATCTCTTTTGGGCTCAAGCCTTTAAAAATTTTCATGTGTGAGGAATCAATGTCAGTGTGCTCTCATTTGTATGTAAACAACCTTAAAACCTTGATGACTTGAGGGTTTGATGAGATCCATAATTTGTGTGAACATGATTGTTTGGGAATCAATATAACATGTAAGAATACTAAAATATCAAATAAATCAAGCATCATACTAGTTTTCCCTTATTTAATGCACATTAGGCTTCCATGGCTATGTTTCCAATGTGATCTAGAATGCATTTAACCATTGTTTGAAATGAATCAGTTTATGAAAGTTGTCAAGTGAATCAAGTGTAGTTATTTTTTCTCTACATGATTTTTGGTATCAGAGCCAGAAGATCTCTAAGAAATGATTTATTATTTTGGCTAATGTGGTTTAGTGAGATCTGATGTTTAAAGATGTCTCTTAATAAGAAGAAAGATGGGAAAAGGGCATCAACATTATTAAATGCATTGTTCAAGGTAGAAAAGAAGCTATAGGAGGAAGAAATGGTGGCCAAGAAAAAAATCAAGTTGGAAAAGGAAAGATTATTCCAAATTACTTGCAAGTTCAAAGGTAAATGTTGTCAAGTTGTGATTTTAGATAACTACATGGATAATATTGTTTCTGAATATATGGTAGGTAAATTGGGTTTGAAAAGAATAAAACACCCCATGCCCTATTTTGTGAATTGGCTTCAAACAGGTACTTAGGTAACTATTAGTGAGCAATACAAAGTTGAGTTTCAAATAGAAAATTATAAGGATGAAATAGTTTGTAATATTATTCATTTGGATTTACGTCACATTATATTTGGAAGGTTGTGGCATTATAGTGGGGTAGCAAAGTATAACAAGAAAAAAAAACACATATGAGTTGGAAAATGATGGGAATAAATGTGCATTAATAGCCTTGAAGGGTGACTGCATAAGAATTGAAAGCTTTTTGTTAAGTGAGAAGATAGACACACGACAGTATGAAGCAAAGGAAAATGAGGTAATGGTTGAGAAAATTAATTTTGAAAACATGTTGTTTGAAAAGCCAATTGAAAAAGAAATGGAAAAAAAAAATTTTAAATTAGCTCAAACTACTGAAACTAATAGTGACGTTGATGTTGAAGTGGGTGATGTTCAGGAAGAAGAAGAAGAGACAACAAAATAAGTTGTAGAGGACTCAAGGATAGTCCAAAGAGAGAAGATAGTTATGGAGGATAAGGAGATAGCATGGTTCTCAAGAGAAGAACCGGAAGTTGAGAATGTTGATGTCAAGGAGAACAAAAGAATGGATGAGAAATTCAAAAATAGAAATGAATGGCTGAGTAAGGTTGAGGTGAAGACAAATAATTTGGAGAATAATGAAGAGAATAGAATGTATGGCAAAAAACATGAGGTGGATGAAGAAGCGAAGTATAAAAAAAATGAATATGATTTATTTAATATCAATGTTTCTTGTGTAGGTAAAGAAGAAAAAGTGGATGAAAGAGAAGATAAATCTCCAATTGTAGTCAAAGCTAAAGTTAGAATGAGAAGACAAGTAGAAAACCATGGATATATAGTGCCAAGTTGGCCTTGGCTCAAGAAGCATGTTGTTGGACCACAAAGCACAAGTGAAATAGTTGAAACACATGTAGTTGAGATCCAACAAAAAGAAACAATGCACGCATGCAAAGGAATTTGAAGACAAGAAATAAGATTCATATTTGAGGTGGAACTCAATTTTTTTCTCCCCTCGCGAGTATGATGCAGGGGCATCCTTTGATGCACTTGTTTTGATTTTGTGAAACTTTGAATTTTGGGTTGTTTGGACTTGTTTTGGGTCAATAAGGTTCATTTGGACCATTTAAGGTCATTTGGGGTCATATTGGTTTAGTTTTGAGTGATTAGGTGCAAAGTTGTTAAAAAATGCAAAAGTTGTCAAATGTTGTCAATGTTGTAAAATGCAATTTTGCAAAATTGGTTTTGGAAGTTAGGAAGTATTTTTGGGAAATGGAAATAAATGTAATGGCATAAATATTACATGTACACATGAGCACCAAGGTTGGAGAATGTTGGGGGAAGAACAAGAATAAAAGAAACTCATTTTGGCACGTTCTTTCCTTGCATTTTCTATTGAAATAGTCAATAATATTCATGGTATGGCCTTGCATGGTATAGTACAGACACAAAATTAATTGGAAAAGTTGAAGATTTTTTTTAATATTATAATTATTATTTTTTGAATCAATTTCATCAAGTTTTGAGTGAGATATGGAAATTTCATTGAGGGAAGGTCTGTAAGTTTATTTTTTTGAAAATTTGTAGTTTGAAACATGTGCTACACACGCTATGGATATGTATGGATTGGTACAAACCTGCACACACTGTGGAAATTTCGTGTTGTGTATTACCTTAAAAATTATTTTGGTTTCATGGATTTTAATTAATTTTTTGTGTGAGTTATGGCATTTTTACTAAGAGAATGTCCAAACCTTGCCTAGGGTTTCCAAAAACACAAAAAAATCATATCTTTGTTTGCCACTGTGAAAAATTCATGAAAATTGGTAGGAAGTTCTGTTTTAATAATATATAAAAACCATTTTGGACTCAAGCATTTAAAAGTTTTCATGTGTGAGGAATCAATGTTAGCGTGCTCTCATTTGTATGTAAACAACCTTAAAACCTTGATGACTTGATGATTTGATGAGATCTATACTTTGTGTGAACATGATTGGTTGGGAATCAATAGAACATGTTGTAAGAAGACTGAAATATCAAATAACTCATGCATCATGTTGGTTTTCCCTTGTTGAACTCACATTAGAATATCATGTCTATGTTTCCAATGCGATCTAGAATGCATTTAACCATTGTTTGAAATGAATCAGTTTACGAAAGTTGTCAAGTGAATCAAGTGTAGTTCTTTTTTCTCTACATCAAAAATACCTCCTACTTATCAATTTATGAGCTAATGGGGCTCTATAATGAATGGTTCATAAGGAACAACACTTGTTGAAGGTTTTGAAAATGGGATTGCAAGCTAAGTGGGCTTAACCTTGGGGAAAATTTTATGGTTAAGTGCACTTGAGCTAGAGTAGTACTGGGATGGGTGACCTCCCGGGAAGGCCCAATAATTCACCTCTATGAGAATCACCTAGATGCAATGAGTTTTAAGTGGACCATTCATTTTTATGAGAGATTGTTTCTTGTGAACCACTACTCATGAAACACTAGTCAATGAGTTTGACTTGAAAAACTACACAATTGAATCCTGATAGCAATATCACAATTTGACATGTTGTGGAAAATGCCTCTTTACTTATCAATTGATGAGATAAAGGGGCTCTATAATGAATGGCTCATAAGGAAAAATAGTTGTTGAAGGGTTTTCAAATGGGGTTGCAAGCTAAGTGGGCTTAACCTTGGGGAAAACTCTATGGTTAAGCGTGCTTGAGCTAGAATAGTATTGGGATGGATGACCTCCCAAGAAGGCCCGGTGCTTCACCTTTGTGAACCTCACCTAGATGCAATGAGTTCTAAGTGGACCATTCATTTTCATGAGAGATGGGTTCTTGTGAACCACTTCTCATGAAACATGGGTCAATGAGTTTGACTTGAAAAACTACATGGTTGAATCTTGATAGCAAAATCACAATTTGACACATTGTGAAAAATACCTCCTACTTATTAATTGATGAGATAAAGGGGCTCTATAATGAATGGTTCATAAGGCACAACACTTGTTGAAGGTTTTGCAAATGGGGTTGCAAGCTAAGTGGGCTTAACCTTGGGGAAAACTCTATGGTTTAGTGCACTTGAGCTAGAGTAATATTGGGATGGGTCACCTCCTGGGAAGGCCTAGTGCTTCACCTCTATGAGCATCACCTAGATACAATGAGTGCTAAGTGGACCATTCATTGTCATGAAAGATTGTTCTTGTGAACCACCACTCATGAAACATGGGTCAATGAGTTGGACTCAAAAAACTACATAGTTGAATCCTGATAGCAATATCACATTTTGACACTATGGAAAATACCTCCTACTTATTAAATGAAAGTGGTCAATTTTAGGTGTCTATAGGTTCTATAAGTACCCCCTATGGGATTTTCTTATTTTTATTGTTATGAAAATTATTGTTGGCTGTAAATATCTTTTTTTTACTTGGGTTTAATGATATATTATTAAATTATTGTTTTTTCCAAACAAAAATGTTACTTATAAATGATGTTGAAGTTCAAAGAATGCCAAAAATATAAAATAAATTAACATGATTTGTATTACATTTTTTAATTCATTATTCCAATAAGAATTGTAATAAATTTAAATAAAAAATTTACTTATCAATTTTAATATAAGGGATGATAATTTTCTTATTGAATAAGAAAACTAGAATAGTTTAAAAGGTGGAAATAACTCCATTTATTTATTCATCTTACAAGAGGGAGAAAATTGATATACATTTATATAAAAAAAAATCATATATATATAGTTAACACCATAAACATGGATATCCTACACATATACACTTAAAGAGGTACTCAAAGGAATTTAATTATAAATCTAATCAAACAAAAAAAAGGAATGAAATGAATTAAGTGAGTTTATGGACCTTATTGCCCAATAAAATAAAATCACATAAAGTAGAGATGTAGAAACCCTAATCCACCCCTAACATTACCTTGAACTTATTTTAACTTAACTTCTTGTTTTTGTATTATTTTGTTGTAGGTTTCAAAGGGGTTGAATAAATTTTACAGTCACTCAAACCTCCAATTACTAAGTTGTAAATGATAGTTGAGTGAGTGAAGTTTGCAACCCCATTTTATTTTATATATTTTAGAGGTTTGTCGCCCTAATCTCATGGGAAACAACTTGATACACTATATTTTTTGTTTTATTTTGGTCCAACGCAGATTTATCTCCATCTTTCCTTTCTATAGGTCACAAGGACACTGGTATGGTTCTACTATTGAGGGGGCAATATGCTAGAAAAAATTATATATTTGTTACTAATGTTGATTTGCAAGCATGTTGTGTTTGCTTATATTTTTTTGGATACAAGGGTTTTGAAAACCATAGGGCCACATTCCCCAAGGGTGTAACATGCCCATTATTCTACAAAGTAATTTTCCTATGTTTTTACCTCAAGTAAAAGTCCAAGCATCTATCTAATAAGAGCAATAATTTTTTTTCCCTAAATAGAAGAGATAAAAAGCACATATGAGATAAACATATTTCCTTATAATTTAATCAAACTATTATAACTTTCTAATTTATTGATGACATTGTCAATAAATCATTATAACATTTCTCTTTTGCAAATTTTCCATCATAATGGATGCAAATACAAATACAAGGCTCCAATGAGCTTACTAGAAAAGATGTACAAATAGTCTTGGAAGTCCTCCATGAAAACCTTGGTTTCCAATTGATGAGGAGAAGAATCACTAAAGCACTTTTCTGCCAACCATAGACTTACTACAGTCCCATGCACATCTACCTATCTGATAGATGGCTCTACCCTTCCACGAAGAGATTGGTTTGGTAACCTCGTAATAACATGACATTCTCTGATCTTAGTGGTGTGTCCTAAACATCTCTAGTTTTGTCATATAATGGCTACAACCTAAAAATATGACATTTCATCTATCAAGGATGTGACTTGTGGAAACATAGTGAACTGACAGTGTAAATAGTGACAACTTACACTACTTTTTCCAAAGTATTCATCACCCAAAATTTAGAGTGGAGGTCACATGTTCAACCACTGGTTTATATATGACTATTCATACCCTATGCATAGCCTATCCCCTTCATTGGATTATCTTGACCCTAGGAATAACCTATTACCTCTATGTTCATTTAGCACATCTACGAAGTAATTAACTCTATGGAACATCTAATTTAACGATTAGTTACATGAGCTATTTCCTACATAGTAAATGATTCCCTTTGTATCCGTTCATTCCTTACTAATGGAATATGTACAAACACATCAAGAAAATTAATCTATATACTAAGATTTATATGCTTCATTTACTAACATAAAAGAATAATTCAACATTTCCTTAATAAACAATAAAGCTAACTTTCCAACTCAACAAGCAATGCCACTCAATCTTTTTGAAAATATAGAACAAAGAATAAAAGGGACAAAATTCAACATGCCTATTAATTCAATACTCCAACTGGAAGAATTCAAATTCCAAATGCAACCTCCCTAACTCAGTCAACAACTTCCCAATAAATCTCCATCTCTAACCTCACTCAATTATCTCAAAAAAATATCTCTCACTCAACTAAAAAATCAAAATTCTCAATACTCAGAAAATCACAACAAAGTATAGATAATGCATGCCTTTTGTAGGGAAATTTTGGTCATCTCAAAAAGAAACATCCAAGAATAGCAGTGCCTTCAGTAATTTTAATTTCATCAAATTGCCTCAAAGACACATATTACTATTCCACAAAGCGAAATCAGACATAGTTCATTCCCACATTGACCCTTAGAGAAAAGTTAATGCTAATACAACCATTTTCGACAACATGCATCAGATAGATTCAACTTGTAAAATCAACCAATATGAAAGAAAAAATATTGGAGACACAAATTTACATGGGGAAAACCCTTTTGGGTAAAAAACCCCACACTCCAAAATGATCAAGCCATTATATTATTCAGCAACAAACAGAGTTACAATACAATCTTAGGATCATAGCCTTTACAAGAGTTTTCATCTTGTTCCATCTAGATAATACAAACAACATAACCATTCAGAATCCTTGCATTGTTACAATACTCTCACACATTGCATACAATGTAGATACTTCTCCATCCTCTCTACATTTTTTCTTCTCCTAGCTACCCAGCCTCTTGGCTAGTCTGGCAACCCAATAATGGCATTCATGTTCTGCTCTTAATCATTCCAAGAAAACCTAACCGCAATAGATGAATAGCCATGAGTAGCTTAACCATCATATACATGCAACCAATCACCGCTTTCCATATAATCATCAATCGGGTCCCATCGAGACATTCTACATAGGTCATCGAGTCAACCATCATCATATCAAGGATACACTAATTCATCTCCCACCAATATAGGGAAGTCCCATCGACATTCACATTGCATCTTCATATCTATTGGATCATCAATTAGACAAGATCAAGAGTCTCACCAAAGTCCATGAGTCCCACTGATGAGAGTCATCGGTCCATTGGGGGGGCCACCTTTAGAGTTCTATTGATGAAGCACTGTCCCAGTGACAAGAGTCTTCAATACATTCACCACTCCATCATTCTATCGATGAGACCCAACACAAAGTCCCACTAAGTCACACCGACGTACCGTACACCACCTACAACATCGGCCTATTAGAGGGACACTCAAAAAGGTTTCACCAATACCAGCATCTCCTACTGATGAACCACTCCATTGTTCCATCGGTGGGATAAGCTTCAGTGTCTCGCTGAAGACATAACTTCCCAATGATGAGGATTCAATACCTACTAAAGGATGAAAATAGGGCATGGGAAATGACACTTCTCAACTTAATGGATTTGACTTAGCAAGGCAATTAGAAACGTGGAAACTAAAAATGCTTCACATAGAACACATATACAACCAAATGAATGGGTCGCTCAGCTCAATCAAACAACAAGAACGACAAATAGAAATGCAAGGTTTATGTTTCCATACAAGTCGACCTCTTTGATAGACATGCACTTGACTTATTCCAAGTATTTCATATTCTTATCCATTTGGCAATTTCATGTTGTGAGTAGACTCCTATTAGATCCACTACTTTACCAATTTGGTGCCACCTTATGTTGTTCGCACCATGCTTCATGGTTGATGGCTTGCTATTTGACTTAGTCGACCATTGACTGAGCATAGTCACCAGATATTTTTTTTCTTTGAAAAAGTCTTAGTAGTGGTTATAACACGTTTGGAAGACATATGTTTAATGAGTGCTTTAACATGGTACTACATATTTCATACCATATGCACTTTATTAAATGCAAAATCATTCATATATCATCGTGTGCTATATAATTAGCACTACTTTTACTATAATATGTTGTGTGTTATTAACATATTCTATGCTTATTTTTATATGCACTTCAAGATAAATCAATACTAAAGAAACATTACTTTATTCTTAAATAATGTATATAAGTATGTGTATATGTATATGTATATATATATATATTCATAATTCACAGATAAATAGAGTTGATCATTTGATATATGGATACTCATATGTATCCTCATATTTCACATATAATAATGTATGAATATATATTTATACATGTATATACACACATTAATATACTTGTATGGAAATTTCCATTACATCGACACATACATGCATATTTTTTATTATAGGAAAAGTAGGTTTTGAAGGGATCCCGAAACCGTTTACAAGATAAGCTGCTACATCATCATATAATCAAAAACAAGAGAAGCAGCCAAAAAATGGCACATAGACAGCCAAAAAAGGCACAAAAATAGAAGAAAACTAAAGATTTTTTAGAATGTTCACTACTTCAAGATCATTGTCAATAATTTTGTTATTAGCATTCATAACTTCCACCACTTCAATAGCAGGAAGACCCTTCTTAGCATTAAGCTTAGTATTGTTGTGAGTACGGGTTGAAGGACTAGTTTCATTAGTAGTTTCATGTTGCACATCACCTTCAACCACCAAGTTTTTGGCTCTAGAGTTGTCCCCCACCCACTTCTTATCCTTTTCATTCAAAAGACACAAACCCATCGCCTAATTTCACATTGAATATTTTCTAACCTCCACAACCTTCTGTAACTTTCCCTCCAAAATAGAAAACTTTTTCTCATAGGAATTCTTCATATTGAGAATTTCATCTGCAACCATCTTAAGAGTATCACAAAGTTGTTTTACTTTAGTCTAAACCTTATCAATCTAAGCTTGCATAATCAGTCCCTTAGAAGACGAAGCCTCATCAGCATTAGTGCAATCCACTCTAACATGAACAATAGTAGAATTCATTTCATGAAAGACCCACTTAAAGAGATTAAATTGAGAGAGTGATTCTTCACTAGGCCAAGATAATCTGGCACGATTTCCCTCCTAAAATTAAAACCATGTTTGACAATGGCATAATCTACCGAAGATTCCTCACTGGAAGAAGCATTCTTCAACATATCCTTCTATTTCTAAGCAAAAACCTCCACCCCTTTATCCACATTGTAATCGAACACCTAGTTAGGAAGCCCCTACTACTCTTCTCTCTCTGAATTCCCCAAAGAACTAGTCACCTATTGCACCTTCTTGTTTTGTACATTAAGAATAGGGGAAATCCCCTACTGGCCTTTATTGGTAGTGACCTCCTTGATCAGGTTCTCCTTCTATGGCCCCTTTAGCTTCTTACCACTAGAGATTTTTCCAAGATTAGAGCTAGGCCGCTCAAACTCACCCTCAACACCTATATCATACCCATCAACCATTGAGATCAGGGATTGAGCCTTCTTTCATTTATTTCCAACAACCTTTTTCTTATTGCCTCCCGATCCCTTCAAAGCTTTCAACTTTTGGGAGGGCTTCACAATCTCAACCTCATCACCAGAAATAGACTCCTTTGGAGGGAGTGTTAGATAGGGGCTTTTTCTTCTTCTTTCCCTCAGACCCAACAAGATTCTTCAAATCACCTTTCAAAGAAGCCTCTAAGCTAGGCAAGTAGTCCTCATCCTCATATTTCTCCTCAGAACCAATGATATACTCAAAATTTTCTTCTTTCTACTAGCTGACGATTGAGCAAGGAGGATAAATGCCTTGACATTTTCAATTATCAACACAATAAGCCATTGATGGAGTATAGGGTTCTTGGGATTATGTCTATGATCCCTAATACATGTATGTTTATATACATATACATATACATATATATACACTCATATTCTATAAATATTTATATAAAATATATTGATATTAACACATCCATATTGACTGACATATATGCATGGTATATATATGTATATATATGTCATCTTATCCATTTGATATTCCCATGCATATGGGTAATCCATCCATGAGCACACGTAGATATGTATATCTACATATACCCATGTGTATAATTACTCATGTGTATGAGTTTATCATCAACACATACATATATACATATATATACATTATATATATATATATATCCATATTGATTCAAATAGAAACACATAAAGAAGAACTCACTCATCACAAAATGACTCAACAAGAAAACCCTTAAATAAACAATCACAAATAAACCACAAGCAAGACTAAAGGTAACTTATTATTTCCCAACTAATATCCCAACTTTGACCAACTAAAAGTGTGTATGTGAAAGCTTAGTTTGGGTTGTTATCAAAGGTTACTAGACCATGTTCTTCTCCTTGAGTGATTCTTCCCCTTTCTTTAGGAGGCTTCATAAAATCACTTGCATCCAAATTATCATATTGCAATAGTAGTCAACTGAAAACAATACATTCATTTGCATCCAATATTTCATAATTAGTATCCTTTCATAACATCAATTTGAATAATTTGTTCATCTTATTCCCAAAAAGAAAAACATAAATACACTCATTTCAAACAAAATGAGTTTATTATCACTTATTATTCTTAAATAACTCACTCACTCATCACAAAATGACTCAACAAGAAAACCCTTAAATAAATAATCACAAATAAACCACAAGCAAGACTAAAGGTAACTTATTATTTCCCAACTAATATCCCAACTTTGACCAACTAAAAGTGTGTGTGTGAAAGCTTAATTTGGGTTGCTATCAAAGGTTACTAGACCAAGTTCTTCTCCTTGAGTGATTCTTCCCCTTTCTTTAGGAGGCTTCATAAAATCACTTGCATCCAAATTATCATATTGCAATAGTAGTCAACTGAAAACAATACATTCATTTGCATCCAATATTTCGTAATTAGTATCCTTTCATAACATCAATTTGAATAATTTGTTCATCTTATTCCCAAAAAAAAAAACATAAATACACTCATTTCAAACAAAATGAGTTTATTATCACTTATTATTCTTAAATAACTCACTCACTCATCACAAAATGACTCAACAAGAAAACCCTTAAATAAATAATCACAAATAAACCACAAGCAAGACTAAAGGTAACTTATTATTTCCCAACTAATATCCCAACTTTGACCAACTAAAAGTGTGTGTGTGAAAGCTTAATTTGGGTTGTTATCAAAGGTTACTAGACCAAGTTCTTCTCCTTTAGTGATTCTTCCCCTTTCTTTAGGAGGCTTCATAAAATCACTTGCATCCAAATTATCATATTGCAATAGTAGTCAACTGAAAACAATACATTCATTTGCATCCAATATTTCATAATTAGTATCCTTTCATAACATCAATTTGAATAATTTTTTCATCTTATTCCCAAAAAACATAAAACATAAATACACTCATTTCAAACATTTTCACCCAAATAGGTAAAAGTAGATAAGTAGTAACACAATGGGGTGTAACATATTCCCCCCCTTGTGAATCATCATCCCCAATGATTTAAGATAGTAGACATAGACTCATACTAAAAAGAAAACATAATAGAATTATTTTTCAAGAATTCTCAAAAGCATGTAAGACATGAGGAAATTTATTCTTATTCTCATCATAGTCTTCCCAAGTGGTAGATTCTTCTTTATATTGGTCCTATTGGACTTTACATTACAAAATCTCTCTATTGTGTAAGCAAAGCTTACGTGTTTTGAGTACCTTGAGAGGCTCGATTATTACCAGTCCTGGGTTCTGTACCTATAAATCATTCCAATCAATAACATGGTTATCCCCTAGTATATACTTTTTAAGGTATGAGACGTGAAAAACATTATGCATCTTGGAAAGAGCTGGTGGCAACACAATTTGATAAGCAATTGGGTTTATTTCCTCTACAACCTCAAAAGGACCTACATGGCATGAAGCTAATTTGGAAGACTTCCCAAACTTGATGGAACTCTTTTGACGTTTAACTCTTAAAAACACCTTTTCCACAACCAAAATTTTTATGGGTACCTACTTAGAATCTGCATAGCTTTTTTGTCTATTATTGGCTTTAGTTAGTTTTTTCTTAATAATTCCAACTTTCTCTTCCATTTCTAATAAATTTCTAGCCATAGACTTACCCTATCCTCTAGCTTATTCCAACTTATAGGAGTCTGACACTTTCTGCCATATAATGCTTCAAATAGAGCCATGTTGATTACAAAATGACAAGAATTGTTGTATTCAAATTCCACTAATATCAGGTAATCTTCCTGTGAATGTAAAATTCTTCGAACTCCCTTTGGGTTATTTTTTTTTGCTAAGTTTCGGCCCACATCTCATATGTTAGAAGTGTCGCCCTTAGCTTTTCATTGGGCTTCTTTTTTCTAAACTTCATTAGCTACCACCAAGTGTCCATTGGGTGCTCCTTAAAACAATTCCTCCCTTTGCTCTTTTACCAACTCCCGCCATGCTACCACATGTCTACACTGTGAGCTATTCATAGTTGCTTCCCTTCACTTTTTCATCTGGCCCCATCTATGTGCCACACAACTTCCATTCACATAAACTTTTGGCAGACCCCATAGTCGGCACAAATAGTAATTAAGGATGCCACATGTCTTCTTAGTGAAGCTTTCACAAAAGGGAGGGGAGAAAGAACCATGGGCTATGAACTACTTCCACATGTCCCTTTGGTGAGATTTCTATCAAAGGGAAGAATGGAGCAAGTAATGGGATGCGACATGCTGCCCCGTGCTCTAACTGCCTCCACTAGGAAGTGACACTTTTTTGCACAAAATTTTTCTAGACCACTACCATTATTCACAAGGGATGCATCTGGCTAGGGTGTGGCTACATGTTGTGGCCCAAATATTTTTTGTTACAATGGCTCATGGGAATCATTGTTGTATCCATCATTTCTTGAGATAAAAAATCTTTTTTGTTATAGGCTCACCAGGTTGTGGATTGTTGGCTATATATACTACTTCTTGCTTCAGAAAATGATTTTGAAAGATGCAAAAAAATTAGAGAAAGACACTAGGAATTTTTTATGCTTTTAGATTATTGTATGAGACTTTCAGACTATGCCATTATTTATCCTTTCTATTTTTCTTATGTTATTTGATAAAACATTGATATTGTGCCATTATTGTTCTAAATTGTTCATTTGAAGAAATTCTATGACTTTAATACAAGTTTGTTGGCTTAGATCATGTCTTTGACTCCTCTTTTTAGTAAATGAGTGTGAAAATTATTTTATGTCATTAGATGAATTGTCCAGATCTTTATCTTTGATTTTTGTTAATTCTGGAACATAACAGTTTACCAATTAGGCCCTTAAATTGAATCCCCAAAGATAGATTTACCATGCTTATATCTACCCTTTGGTGCATCATCTTAGTTAGATCTGTATTTTTTATATTTGCTTCATTTTCCCATTACAAAACCCCAATTACAAAAGAAGCTAACTTTTTTAAAAACCTAGAGGTCACTTAGTTTAGCACAATTGGTCCCCCCATTAACTGAGTTTCCCATAAAGGTTGTTACCTTGCCAATTTTTGGCATCAACAGTTTCTTTTTTCTGGTAGGCTTAGTGGGACATGTTTAAATGAATCAAAATTCAAAGAGGGTGTATGAGCCATAAACTTGTTACTAAGTCCCAAACAATGAATAATCCTGGTTTGCTAGTGCCACCACTAGGGACAGTACAAGCCACAAACCAATTAGTAAATGTTCTGCTTCCCCTGCCCCTTCTGCTAGCCATGTTGCCTACTACTAACAAAAATTATGTTGTATGGGATGCTAGAAGTCATTTTGTAGCACTAGTAGCACCTATCATTTGGGCCCCTATCTTGGTCTCTGCTCTAAAAGTTGTACCTAAATTCATCGAAGATGGCTCAAGAACATAGAACAAAATGTAGTGCTAAGGTTGCTTTCCACCACTTTCAGAGGCAATGCACTAGATTGGTACTGCATGTTGTAGGATAATACTATTGGTACTTGGGATCAACTTGGAGACCCTTTCTATGAAAGGTTCTCTAATGATGGAGACAAGTCTTCATAGTATCATCAGTTGGAGATCATAAAGCATGCCCCATATAAAGCCATGACTGACTTAAATGCTCTATTCCACATAACCCGGTAGAGAATTCAGGTTGCAATTCACCCACCTCCCGACTTGGCATTCATGTTCTACTTGGAGTCCATCAATGTCAACATTTCAATGATGATCTAGTCACTTGGTGGAACCACTCTACCAGATGCATATAGCACCATAGTTAAAGTAGAGAAAAATCTAATTGACACTAAAAAGTTGCCACTTCAACCTACCATACCTATGTTTCTCGAGATATTCGTTCCCACCAAGGTGATGCCATCTACCAGTGCAACCACTCCTCCTTAATCTATGTATACATACTTGGGAACACTGTAGGATGTTGCTTCCACATCTGGATCTTCAAAGGATGATATAAGTGACATCAAGGAGATGTTGTGGGCTATGTCCAACAAGATAACTGTGATCAAGTGAAACTAGGCCACACCTCCTATTGGTGTTCCAAATCAAACAATCTAATGAATCCTATAGACTAGCCACTTTCTAATGATCAAAGTCAATGGTGGATTTGGCCAACTAACAAGATTCAGTCAAAGACTAAGATCTTCTACACTTTTGGCTCTATAGGACCAAGGTGGTTCAACCTATACAATTCCTAGAACTTAATTCACTCATACATAGACATTTCTTTTTTATAGAAAATAATTCCTAATTTAAATACACTAAGGAAAGAATTGACAACCTCAAATCTGGTTGCATTCTTGGTATTTCAACACTCACTTAGTAATTGGGAGGAAAAACATTAAACCTCAACCAAACAACAAGTATTTGAAATGATTTTGAATATAAACTTGTTTCTAAGAATGCACAAAGCTAAATGATAGATTAGTGCCTAATTCTAGGCCATGGAGTCAAACACATAAAAAAAATTCATCAGTAAATGAACTTCGATAAGTGGATTTACAAATTTTAATGTCTTACACCAACATATCCACTCCTATTGTCAATCAAAGTCTTCTTACCAGATCCAACCTACACACTTGAAATCACAATTATCTACTCAAATTAATTTAACCATTTCATTGAAATAGAGCCCTAAACAGACAAAACAATCTCATGAAATTTGAGATGAAAAACTCAAACATAGTTTGTATTATTGAATTCATATGACTTAAACTATACAAATCTGGAGACAATTTGATGACATTCCTAATTTATTTGCACAAAATGGCTGATACTTATGAAATCAGTAGTTACAACTTTACAGACTCAATTCATGACTTGAATTCAACATTTCTCTATCTACCCAACTCCACACAAGAATTCAAAACCCTTTACAAATGAGAACAAAAGAGAAGATATAGAAGAATAGAAGGATCCATAAGTTGATCTGTTGAAGACATTTGGAAGCTCCATTCATCGTCAATCCACAAAATTGCAAAGCATCTCTCCTCTCTCTTCCTTCAGCAACAAAATTTTCCTCTCAATTTTCCTTTGCTCCAAGTTATTCAACAACAAAAAATTTCCCCATGTGGAGAATCTATTGGAAATACAAGGGAAGACAACTGAGAGGGGGGGTGAATCAATTTTCCCAAAAATTTAAACTTATCAAACTTATTATCCTTATTCTCAGATCTTGTCAATAACCATTAAAGTATAAATCAACAACAAATCAAAAACACACATAACACCAATTTTTTTTTACGTGGAAACCCTGTTAGCAGAAAAACCACAATGAAGGCTAGTCCACAAGATTATACCTTGTTAAAAGTATAAATAAATGTGAATGGGGAATGAACATGCATTCAGGTGCACTACCTAGAGCTCACTACTCAATTACAAAAGGAAGAATCACTATCTTAAAAAAGGATTTGGATTACTTCCAAAAAATTGAACTAAGAAAATAACATCTACTAATGCCTGATTGTAGTTTCAATTAAGAACATGAACACTTCTTCACACTTTGCTCACTCTTCTTCACAATCTGCTTCCGCCTTCGAATGATTAGGACATTATTCACACATCTCATACACAAGCACACCTTCAAATGGAATAAACAATCACTTATATATATCCGCAACAAAAAATTACATCGCTACATGTCAACCTCAATAAAATAATAAAATGAATGCAAAATGTCAGCCCAAAACATTAAAGATTATTAATGTGAATCAACCAAGGTTTGCCACAACATAGTGAAGACCCAAAATAAAATATTAAAAAATGAACCACTTTCAAAAAATTATTCCTCAAAGATCCACAACATGCTACAACATCTAGAATCATATCATCTTCATTTAGGAACACCAATTGAAGCAAAAAAATGATTGTCTAAACACAACTACTCATAACTCAATCAAATCTTCACATGGATATCTGAAACTTAATGTGGATAAACTAGATATACTAAAAAAAAAACCTTTAATTGACAACCTATGATCTTCAACGTGCTGAGATTGCCAACAAACTGAACTTCACTTCACCATTGACAGCCTACAACTTGTTTATTACAATTTTCTCAATATCCTCAACATATACAACTTCTAAGACATTAATGCCAATAGTGTTGACATCAATGACAACCACATATCAGAAACACAACCTTAGAATCCAAAAATCTCCCACTTTTGCATTGATGGCAACACATGATGTGAAAAACACCATCAACACAACTATCTTTATCACTTTCTCCCCCTTAGGTTCTGGCTCTTTTCTTCTCAAATCTTTCACATGACTCTTCTCCCCAGATAATTTATAATTTTTCACATGACTCTTCTCCCCTTTTGACATCAATGACAAAGATCTCTTTTCTCCACATAAGCTCTGAACCACATCTCTAAACATCTAACTACTCCCCCTGAGTAGGAGCCACCACAACATCACGCCAAATCAAGATATGACTATGAAATGCACAGATTGATGCAAGTCAATGCATCTTAGTTCTAATTAGGAGGGGTAATCACCCCTAGCTTCCCTCTGGGATACTCAAAAGTATCCTTAGGCAACAATTTGGTAAAGATATCTACAATATGTTCCTTAGTAGGCACATACTCCAATCCGACTTCCTTTTCACTCACCTTCTCTCTCAAAAAGTGAAACTTGATAGATATATGCTTGGTTGTTTAATGCAAAACCAGATTCTTGGAGATGTTAATTGCACTTGAATTATCATAGAATATAACAATAGGTTCATTATATACAACTTTGATATCCTTCAACATCTGCTTTATCCACAATACTTGAGTACAATTATTAGCAACAACAATGTATTTTTCCTTTGCAGTAAATAAATAAATGGAATTATTCTTCTTACTTAACCATGAAATCAGCTTCTTACCCAAGAAAAATGTACCACCAATAGTACTCTTTTTTTCATTCACATCACCTTCCCAATCAGTACCAATAAATGCACTCAGAGTAAGATCATCATCTTTAGGATACCATAGCCCAAAATTAATTGTCCCCTTCAAGTATCTAAAAATCTTCTTCATAGTAGTTACATGAGATTCCTTAGGATCAACTTGAAATCTTGCAACAATACATATAGCATTCATGATATCTGGTCTAGTTTGAGTCAAATAAAGCAATCCACTAATCATCGATCTGTATCTAGTTTGATTTACTTTCAGAGAATCATCATCTTGTGTCAACTTGCATCCAATCACCATAGGTGTACCATCTAGCTTTGAATCTTCCATACCAAACTTCTTTAACAATTCTTTCACATACTTGGACTAAGATATGAAGATCCCTTCATCTAGCCAAGTAATTTGCAATCCCAAAAAGAATTTCATCTCACCAATCATAGACATCTCAAACTCATTTTGCATCTCATCAATAAAATTCATGCACAAACTATCATCTCCTCCAAAATGATATCATCAAAAAAGACTTCAACAATCAAATCTTTATCATCATCAATCTTGAAATACATATTACTATCAACAACACCTTTATTAAATCCAAGCTTCAATAAATACTTGTACAATTTGGCATACCATGCTCTTAGGGATTGCTTAAGTTCATATAATGCTTTCTTCAATTGAAAAACCATATCTCATTGATTAGTCAATTGAAATCCATCAGGTTGTTCAACATATACTTCTTTCAATTCACCATTTAAAAATGTTGACTTGACATCCATCTGATAAAACTTGTAGTTTTTGTAAGCAACATAAGCAAGAAATAGTCTCATAGCTTCAATCCTAGCAATAGGGGAAATTTTTTTTTCAAATTCAATTCCTTCCATCTAAGAATATCCTTTACACACCAGTCTTGCTTTGTTTCTAACAACTTCACCTTACTCATTCAACTTGTTTCTAAAGACCCATTTAGTTCCAATTACATTTTTGTCATTAGGTCTAGGAACAAGAATTCATGCATTATTCTTCTCAATTTTTTGTAGTTCTTCTTTCATTGCTTCAACCCAATGTTCATCTTTGCATGCTTCATTGACATTATTAGGTCCAATCTTTGAAATTAGACAATACTCTTTTGCAATTTTTCTCCTATTCTAAACACCTTTGTTCTTATCACCTATAACTTGATCTTCTAAATGATTTATTCTTACATACCTTGGATTCCTAGGATGTTCTTGAATTTCTAGCTCTTGTGATCTCTCTTTATCACTTTCATTAGTTCCTTCCTCTTGATTCTCTTGATTCACCAGAATGATCTAAACTTGATTTTGAGTCTGAACTTTCTTTCTTGTGACTGAACTATTATTTTGATCATTTGAATCATATCCATAGGTTTTGGATGATCTAGTTATGTCTTCATCAACCTGAACATTTTCACTTTCAACTACTTTCCTCAATCTCTTGTTGTAGCACCAGTAGGCCTTACTCTTAGTGTAATCAAAGGAAAATCAGATTGTTAGATGGGTTAGCACAAATAACATTAAAATCCAATGAAATAACGAAGTACAATGGAAATCAAATGAAAACGAAAAGGAAATATATCACCAAGAGTCTCCATCTTCCATGATTGATCTTCATTACACCTTCTTGCTTGCTGGATAATATGTTGCCCTCAGATTTTTACTTTGAGCAATCTAAAATGCCTAAGCCCTACAACAAGATTCGAAGGATTTGATATGCCTATGACTATTGCCAATGTCTAGAATAAATGCCAATATTAATCAAATGCCTATGACAATGAATAAGTGAGAGTAAATAAATGCCTATAGTAATTACGTAAAATGTCAAGATATGAAAAATGAGAAGGAAATGGCATTTTATAGAAAAGGCCATTTCGAACGGACGGACGAGATAAATTAGTGATGAGACCCTAAAACGAACGATCCAGATTACACCCAAGAATCCCTAATTAGGGTTAAGGCAAAATCCTTAATCGAACGGTTGGAATAAAATTGGATCGACGGTGGAGAATAAATGAGACAAATTAATTAGATAATGAAGATTTTTGAAAAATCAAGAAGATAATATTCCCTGATTTGCCATATTTGAAAAATCAAAGAGATAAGATTTGGACCGAAGATAAGATTTGGAAAATCAAGAATCTGCCCGATTGCTTGATTTTTGGAAGATTAATTACCAATTTGAATTAAATTAATTCAAATTATGGATTTTATGAGATAATAAATAATCTTTTTCAGATTATTTATCAAAAAGGACTGACAGTTAAGATTGACATGACATTTTAAATAATTTAATTTATTTAAAATGAGAAGAATATTAAATTAGCAATTAAATAATTAATTTTAATTATTTAATTTAGGAGATAAGACCAATTAATTAAATAAATTAATCCATTTATTTAATTAAGATAGTTAGTGACGTATTAAATAAATAAATGTAATTCATTTATTTAATAATCAATAAGAATTAAATGACAAAGGGGAATTAAATAAATTAAGAAATTTATTTAATTAAGGAAAGACTTAGACAGTTAATGACATATTTAATAAATAAATGAAATATATTTATTTAATAATCAAGAGGAATGAAAGGACATGAATTAATTAAATAGTCATGAATTATTTAATCAATAGTTGAATGTGGACCAAGGACATAATTAAAGACATAATTATGCTAGGACGAAAGTGGTAAAAATAAAGCTTGCAGGCCTAGGTCATTTTTAGGTGTCTACACTTAGTAGAATAACTAAGAAATATTCCTTCATCACTTCTAGCATAAAAATTTCCTATATCTTCATCTCTTCTGATAAAGCATTTACTCCCAAAGATTTTGAAATATCTAATAGTAGGCTTGTGACCAAACCATGGCTCAAAAGGGATCTTACCAGTATCACCTTTGACTTGTACCCAATTGAGAATGTAAACAACAGTACTCACAACTTCTCTCCAATAGATATGAGGAACATTTCCTTCTAGCATCATAGTCCTAGCAACTTCTTGAATTGTCTTGTTCTTCCTTTCCACAACTCCATTTTGTTGAGGGGTTTGTGGGAAAAATAATTGTCTCTTTATCCCATGCACTTCACAAAAAAAATTAAACTCATGGGAGTGAATTCACCACCTCTATCTGATCTCAAACATTTAATCTTCAGACTTGTCTCTGTCTCAACCATGGCCTTAAAAATATTGAACTTCTCTAGAGCCTCAAATTTCTCCCTTAAGAAAGTAACCCACATCAATCTAGAGTAATCATCAATAAGTAACATGAAGTACCCATCTCCTTGTAAACTTCTGATTCTAGAAGGACCACACAAATTAATATGAACAAGCTTCAACACTTCATTTGAAAAATGTTGTTTTCTTTAAAATGAAATTCCAGTTTGCTTCCCTAACTAACATTCCTTGCATATAGTATTAGTAGGCTTTACCAACTTAGGAAGATATCTCACTTCTTGAGTAGAACTTATCTTGATAATATTGTCAAATTTTACATGAAACATTCTCCTATGCCACAACCAAATTTCATCAACTTGAGCAATCAGACAAATTTTACCAATAGCATTCAGGTGAAAGATGTTACCTTTTATTTTTGCACCTGAAGCAATCACATTTTTGGAACTCCCCAATATTTTGCACTTTCATCCTTGAATTGAAGATTGCATCCCTTTTCAACCATCTATCCAACACTTAAGAGATTATGCTTCAAACCTTCCACATAAATAACATCATCAGTATTATTCTCACCATCAAGAGAAATACATCCTCTGCCATGGATTACACCAAATTTTTCATCACCAAATCTTACAACACCGCCATCATACTTTTCCAGGACCCTAAATTTTATTTTATCACCTATCATGTGATGAGAGGATCCATTTTCAATCACCCATTCATCTCTCTCTTCAACTTGAGCAGCCAGGGCTTTCTCCACATTTGAGAAATTAATAGATTCAGTATGGGTTGGATCATTTTCCTTGATAGCAATAAATACCCATTCATCTTCACTTGCATTCCCTTTATTAGATTCATCATCTATCACACCTTCATTAGTAGCATAATAGGACTTTCTTTGAAATCTAGGCTTGTTAAGTCTTGGATTAGGAACTATTTCTAGACACCTTGATGCAAAATGACCTATCTTATTCCAATAAAAACATTTAATAGGAAATTTCCCTTTATACTTACCTTCTCTAGATTCTATTTTGACAATAAGTGCTTCAAGTTCCTCTAGTTTTCTCTCCTCTTCTTCAATCTCTCTCATTTCCTCATACTTGAATACCTTTATATAAGAACTTTCAGCCAAATCATATCTCTATTTATCTCTTCTGAAATTAGTAGCTTTGAATGCAGATTCTATCTTAGGAAGAGAATCACCAAATTCACTCAACTCAAAAGCAGTAAGCTTACCAATCAACATGTCTCTAGTTACAATTGTTATAGTCTGTAGCTCCTCAATAGTAATATCTTTGACTTTGTATGCAGCAGGCAAGGATTTAAGAATTTTAGTAACAATTTCTGATTCTTCCAATCATCCACCAGTACATCTGATACCACACACAAGTTCATTCACTCTTTGCATGAAAGAATTAAAGTTCTCACCATTACCCATTGTCAACATTTCATACTTCCCTTTCAAACTTTGCAACTTAGTAATCTTCACACTAGCATCACCTTTATATAAAGTTTCTAACTTTTTCCAAGTCTCATAAGCAGTCATCAGATCCATAACATTCATCATCTTAGAATTAGTCAAAGCACTCAACAATGCTTCCTTAGCCCTAATATTGTATTTGGCTTCCTTAATCTCATCTACAATAGAAGGACCATTATGTGGAATGATATACCTATTATTTGTAATTTTCTAGTAGGGTTCACCAATGCATCTCAAATGGCACTCCATTCAAGCCTTCCATGGAGAATAATTTGTTCCATCAAATCTCAGACTATCCTTCTTGTATGTTTCCATCTCGGATCACCTCAAGCTGTTAAAATTCTTCCAAGGAACCTGCTCTGATACCAATCGTTGGCAACACATGGGCAGACAATTGAGAAGGGGGGTGAATCAGTTGTCCCAAAAATTTAAACTTATCAAAATTATTAGCCTTATTCTCAGATCTGATCAATAACCAAGGAAGTATAAATCAACAACACATTAGAAACACACTTAACACCAAGATTTTTTTATGTGGAAACCCTGTTAGGGGAAAAACCATGGTGGAGTTTAGTCCACAAGATTATACCCTATTAAAAGTATAAAGAAATGTGAATAGGGAATACAATGCATTTAGGCATACTGCCTAGAGCTCATTGCTCAATTAAAAAAGGAAGACTCACTGTCTTACAAAAGGATTTGGATTACTTCCAAAAAATTGAGCTGGGAAAATAGCATCTGCTAATGTTTGATTACAATTCTGGTTAAGCACATGAACACTTCTTCACACTTTGCTCACTCTTCTTCAGCCTCTACTTCTACCTTTGAATGATTAGGATGTTATTCACACATCTCATACACAAGCACACCTTCAAATGGAATAAACAATTGCTTATATATATCCGCAACAAGAAATTACATCGCTACATGTCAACCTCAATAAAATAATAAAATGAATACAAGCTATTGGCCCAAAACATTAAAGATCATTAATGTGGATCAACCAAGGTCAGCCACAACATAGTGAAGACCCAAAATAAAATCTTCAAACATGAACCACCTTCAAATAATTATTCCTCAAAGATCCACAACACACTACAACACCTAAAATCATATCATCTCCATTCAGGAACACCAACTGAAGCAACATAATGATTGTCCAAACACAACTGCTCATAACTCAATTAAATATTCACATATATCTCTAAAACTTAATGTGGATAAAATATATATACTTGACAACAAACCATTTAATCCACTACCTCTGATCATTAATGTATTGAGCTCACCAACAAACTGAACTTCACTTCACCACTAACAAACTGTAAGTTGTTTATTACAATTTTCTCAATATCCTCAACATATACAACTTCTAAGACATTAATGTCAATAGTGTTGACATCAATGACAACCACATATTAGCAACACAACCACAACATCCAATAGAATCTCCATTTTACTCAACAGCTGGAAAATTACCTTTGCCCATAAAAATCCCATATTTCTGCTCTTTGTTCTTTGTTGTAGCTGCAAATATTTCCAGAAAATAATAGCCTTTTGATTATAAAGTGAATATTAAATTCACTTTATTCATACCCCCATGCACTTTCACATGCATTTTACATAGAAAATGAATTTACATATTTAACTCAACAAATGAAATATTCAACTTCATAGTTGAAATATTTAGCTTTCCACCAGACAATATTTTAGAGTTTAAAATAAACTCACCTTGCCTTTCACTTTTCACTTTATACTCAAAATATTTGCTTTATATTTGAAATCAATTGCTTAAATGATAGGGACTTTAGAATTTTTTACCCAAGGAATGTAAAATTTTTTACTTATGTTTTCATCACAAAAGAATTTCCACTTTACCATACCCTTGTACATCATTTGATTTGTCATCTTTGCAATTAAAACAATTGCCACACACTGAAAATCCTTTTAAAACTATGTTGGGCCAATATTTTCCCCACTCACCCAATTTAATATTTTTGCATTCAAAATTTTGGTCCCACCACGAGCCACAAAAAGCCTTCTCACCTAGATTGTAGCAAAGATTTAAAAAAAAAATCTTATCAAGATCTTAATTTTTAAATGCTTTGATTTTAAAACAAACAGAAGCCTCCTATAATATTTGCATCAGGCATATTAAAAGTATACATGTGTTGAAGACATATTGGCCCACACTCCACGTGTTGCATTCTTGCTAACCTCACACGAAATAACAAGTGAGCATCTTCAACCCACGAGCTAGCGGGGGAGGGTGGAGATTCATCTTCACTGCTTCATCTCTGGCCATTCATTTCATGCTCCATTTTCCTAATATCTCTTGATCATTTGGAATTCACTCTACACCTTATTGACATAGACAATAGGAAATCTTGCTAACATCCTTCAATTAATAGTGATGCATACGACCCAGAAAGAAGAAAATTATAGCAGCACCAAAGGCTTTATGAAACAATAGTAGATTAGTTTGAAGGTTTATGTGTGTGTTTTGTTATTGTTCTGTGTGTTGGTCACCAGAATCTTAATGACGCCTTTGTTATCAAAGCTACAGGAAGGAAAACGTTTCCATCATACCACCCTTCTGATGGAAATACATCCCCTGTTATTATGTGCCCCATTCCTTGCTCACTATTAAATTTTTCTACTAGGAGAGACTCCCTTCCAAAGAGGTGAGGCAATGCATTCTCTAGAATCCACCCCTCAAACATCTTTAATGCATACTCACTGTAGAATGAGTGTTGTACACATCTTATATTGGTTCCCTAGCTACCAGCGTAAGTTCTTCAAACAATTTGATCTGCTTTAGCATTTGATGGCACCCATGAGCTACATTTGCTTAGAAGTTGCTGAAGCATTTTCAATAGACCCATTTTATGGAGTGTGCACTGGCTTCCCTTCCATGGTATGCCTTGAGACCACATTTTCTCTGTGCTTTGATAGTTGTCCATACCTTGTGCCAACATTCCCATCCTTGTGCCTCTTTGATTTGTCACTTTGTTGATGGCACCCTCAATTTTTCCAAACATTTTTTATTTCTTCACCACCATTTGGACATGATTCAAGTCCTTTCAAAGTTCTTTTGTTGTGTTTTTTTTTTCATCTCCATTTATTGTGTGCTTTCCACCTTAGACAATGGTGGTGGCTACCTTTCATCATTCACCTTATTCACTTTGATAGCCCTAACACATTCCAAGTTTGTTTACTCCAAGCAAAACTCATTTTAGACCCTAGTCTCAGTTGCAAAATGTAGATATGCATTCATATAATCAAGGAACATGAATAGAGTAGCTTGTGATATTTTCTTCTAAGCATCATAAAATTGTTTGGGCAATCTAGCAAGATTAAATATTGTTGTTACTTTATCCCAAGCTGACTTCAAGTGAAACATCACCTTTCTCACTTGATTGAAAAACCCATGTCCTTTGCTAGACAAGACTTTGTGAAGAGCTTATATCTTCAAATGTTTGAGAATCTCACTCATTATATTCAAATGCTTGGGTGTTATCCTCAAGAGTTTTCCTTGCATGATGCATTGAAAGATGGAAGTTATTTGAAACTACCATTGATGAATTCCCATACCCTATTTGACCATTGCAACATGTACAACATCATAACAGTGCAAAGCATGTCGAGCCCATGTGGCCTAACTAAAAAAAAAAACATTTTCAAACAAATTTTATGCTCCATTGACTTGAAACTACCTTTTGAATGGTCCAGGCATGAAAAATTGAAATGGGTTGTCGTTGAAATTTATTTTCTGGCACATTTGAAAAATGGACAAAATTGGCCAAGTAGGCTCAAGAATTGCCCTAGGAAGCTAGGAAAATGACATTGTGAAGCAATGAAAACTTGAAAGAATGTAGAAATTTGGTCCAAGAATGGAGTGAAAAACATGGCTTGAAAAAAGAGATCTCGAGGTAAAAGATATTAATCGGCAAAGTTTCCCTCTCAGACTTTTTTGCAATTGCAACTACTCAGAACAAATTAAAACTCATCAAATCAACTCCTGGCGAGCTACCACTGGACACAGTAGATCATTTTGGTACAATGAGCATGTGTGGAATCACCACTCTTCAAAATATATTAAAGTTCGAAGTTGACCTCGAAAAATTTCAGAAAGTGCAGGTGCAAAACTGAACAAATTGCATTTGGTTTTGACCTAGTAAAATAGTAAATCGGATCATGAAGCTCTAAAACCTGACATGGGATCTCATGAATGTATGGAGAATGGAGAGAAACAATTTTTTTTCCTTGACGATCAACCAATTGAAAAATATAAGCTCGAACAAGAGGCTACTTTACAAAACAAAAAGTTTGCAAATAACAGAGAAGTGCCAAAACCCTCCAACTTCGCTTTTCAAAACATTGTCAAAAATTATCATGGGAAGTTTAAAATTTAAATGCATGATCACATATGTCACATGAATGGGCTTGCAAATGGGTTTGTCTTGAAAGTCAACTGGCTCTGAAATATGACCCTCCAAATTAGGTCATTTAGGAAAATTATTCAAGTGCACTTCTAAGTGTGTAGAGGCAATTTTTTTGAAATGGGACTTCAAATTTTCAAAATTTTACAATCCCAACACCTCTGAAGCCAACTTATCAAAATTATCAAAGTGGAAGGTCTTCTTACCAACAAAACTAGTTCCAAGGAGGCACTCACACAAATCCATAGGTGCAAACAACTAATCAAATAGTGCCAATACCCACTTCGCTGCATAGTGCTAACCCAAGTTTGAACAAAAAGCTGATAAGGGGAAAAAAAATTTAGTTGATGACACCAACCCCTGGTGCTTCCCTTGTGGTGACACACATATGCCCCGAAACTTCCCGCACAACAATCTACAACAAAAGGTGGCAGAGCAACGCAATCAAGGCGTGACGTCAGACCATGGAGGTTATGTATATGCTCTCCACAAATGGAAAATGTAGTGCTTACCACACAAATGTAGGGGATGTCCTTAGAGCAAGAAACATATATTTCTCCTGATCACGTGCTATTGTCATGGATGGAAGAAGAAGAGGCAGTATTCACAAATGATGCATCCACATCAAAAACCCCACAAGTTCAATCTAATTACAACACTCACTCAAAGAGGAGATTCATGGGTGAACTATTCATCCCACAAATAGTCAATCTACAGCTCAAATGTGCTTCCAATCAGATGCCTAGTACCTTTTTAGTAGCACAACAATATCCACTGCGAAGGGAAATTGTGGTAACAAGAGCTAAGGAGCAAAATCCTTTGAACCCACCACCATTCAATGTGCTAGAACAATTGAAAAAATCATCCACTAATGTGTCTTTGTAGGATATCTTAGCTATTCTAGAATAGAAGACATTGTTATAGAAGGCTATTTAGGAGCATTCAATCATTGAACCAAAATAAAAATCGCTTAAAGGGAAGGCAGTTTATCAATCACCTCCTACCAAAGTTCTCATGAATAGCACAGAGGAAGCCCCTTTTGAGGTTAAAGACAAGCCGAAACCAAAAACCTTCTTCCTAACCCTCATTATGGGAGAGAAATTATTACATAGTTCCATGATTGACTCTGGCGCTAGCACTACAATCATGCCCAAGTAGATAGTTGAAGCCCTAGGACTTAGCTATGATCCTTTAAAGAGGGGGGTTATGCAATTTGATGGGAACAAATTTGAAATTGTAGGTGTTATAAAAGACCTCCCCTTGACCCTGTTCTCCTGCCCTAGCATCACTATTCTGCAAGACACTGTGATCATAGATGTTCCCCCTATGTCCGGTCTTTGCTTATCCTAAGAATTCACTTCAAAGATAGGCAGATATCTATCTTTGGATTGGTCACACTTGATCCTAAGGACCAAGCATGGAGCTAAAATGAAAATAGTGTCTGAAGCTCTACACTCAGAACATGTGGTCGATGAAGTGATGATCAAATTTGAGGCTGCTCATACCTCTTTCACTAAGGAAGAGACATATTGCACTAAGTTGCTAGAAGATGAAAAAGTGACTAGAGATTAGACCAATCAAGAAGAAGTTCTCTTGAGAAAATATATAGATACTAACCCTTTTGGGAATGATCATGCTATCGGGCTAGGAACCTGTATCATCTACGAGGAGAAAAATAGATTCTAAAAGTCATGAAGGAACCCAAGAATGGTCAAGCCTCATAGCTATGGATGTTGCACTTTGATGGATCAAGATACAAAGTGGGTGCAAGATCCAGGATATGTTTGACATCCCCACACAATGAAAAGACATTTTGGTCTTTCCGCTTCCAGTTTGCTTGTTTGAACAATGAAGCTAAATATGAAGCCCTAGTGCAAGGTCTGAACCTTGCCGAGTGAATGGGAATTAAGCAATTAATGGTGTTCAGAGATTTCAAACTAGTGGTCAACCAAGTCCAAGGGATTTCTATAGCGACAAATGTCTACATGAGATCCTATAGACATAGAGTCTGGGACCTAATAGAGGGTTTTGAAGCCTTCAACATTCAGACAGTGCCCAGAGAACAAAATGTTGATGTGGATTGCATGACTGCAATCGAACCTCAATTTGAACCTACCTCCGACCTAATGCATAACAAACACTTTGTACGAGTGATATTTTGACTGGAAATTCTAGATAATGATTAGAGCTAGCAAGAATTTGACAACAATGAACACATCGCCTCATTAATCCAACAGTTAGGAGAATTCACCGACCAACTCCAACCAAAGATTGTTGAAGCCTATGATTGGAAAACCATTCAGCTAAGGTCTAATAAGCTTCCAAAGGGACTTTTCACTCTATAAAAAATATTTGATTGTGACGATGCAAGGAATGACAAAAGGAAGTTTGTAGTAGACAAAAGTGAGTATGCAGACCTTCAGGTCAAAGATGAGAGAGAGCTTATAGTCAGAAAAGATGTTCTACATCATGATAAAGAGAGGCTTATTGACATCTATGAGAGGTATGAAGGAGTGGTAGCTTGGTCATATGATGACCTCAAGAGATATGATCATGAAATCATCCAGCATATAATAGAGTTGACGAAAGATGCAAAACTAGTCTACCAAAACCAGAGGCCAATGAACCTGAAGATTGAAGCCATGATGATGCAAGAGGTAACAAAGCTAATTCAGTCTTATATTGTCTTCTCAATCAAGCACAACACATGGGTATCCAACCTAGTTCTATTCAGAAAGAAGAATGGATACATCCACTTGTGTGTTGACTTTTGAGACCTGAACAAAGCATCCTTAAAAGACCATTATCCGCTACCTTCTATGGAGACAATCTTGCAAATGATGGCAGGTTCAAAAATGTTTTCTCTGCTGGATGGATTCTCTAGTTACAATTAGATCTAGTTCAAAGAAGAGGAATGACACAAGAAAACATCTACCAAGTGGGAAATGTTCGCATATGCTAAAATGCCTTTCAGCCTTTCAAATGCGAGAGCCACTTTCCAACAGGCCATGGATATTGCTTTCAGTGAATTGATTAACAAGATTATTCTAATCTATTTGGATGATCTGACTGTTTTCTCCAAATGTAAGGATGATCATTTCGATCATCTTGAGATGGTTTTCAAAAAATGCTAGGAGTTCGGGGTATCTCTAAACCCCAAAAAATGTGTCTTCAAGAGTGCTACAAAGCAAGCTATTGGGACACATAGTGTCCAAAGAAGGAATTGTAATTGATATCGAGTGGGTGAAAACAATCAAAGAACTTCCCCTACCAGTCAACAAGAAAGGAGTCCAATCTTTCCTGGGGAAGGTAAAATTTGTGAGAAAATTCATTTCGGATTTTGTAAGGATAATCAAACCGATCACCCTAGTGATGAAAAAGGATTAATTATTCAAATGGAATAAAGAAGCTAGATAATCTTTCGAGAAGGTTAAGGATGTTATTTCTTCAGCTCCTATTGGTCAATCTAGACCTATTGAAGGACTTCATAATGTATGTATTCAATAGCAAGTCAAGCATTGCTACTATCTTAACTCAAAAGGATGATGAAGGAAAGGGAGAACATCTGATAGTATTTCACTCCCAGACCCTAAAAGAATATGAGATGAACTACAACTTCATCAATAGGAAAGCCTTTGCAATTGTTAAGGGGCTCAAGAAATTCCAACACCTAATATCTTGCAATAAGGTGATTGTTTATGTCATGCATTCTAGTGTGCATGAATACATCATGGAAGGGAAAATCACCAAAAAGAGGGCTAATTGGATCACCATGATCCTTGAATATGACATTGAGGTCAAGCCTACAAAGACCGTCCAAGGAAGAGGGTTGTGTGAATATCTGGTGCACAACGAGAAAATTGCAGCCGAAGAAGAGAAAATGGAGCTAGTTCTAATGAATGAGTCTAAAGTCGAAGGCTATTGGTTGATGGATAGAGTATGGTTCATGCACACAAGAAAATATCTTCCCAACCTTCCTTCTCAAAAGAGAAGGTTCTACCAACTACAGAATAGTGGATATGTTCTTATCAAAGGGGTCCTTTTTGAAAGAAACTTTAACGGTGTTATGTTGCAGTGTGTCACCACAGAGTAAGTGAAGTGGATTCTTAACACTTTCCACAGTAGTCCCATGGGCGGACATTTCTCCACAAAGACCACTGCCATCAAAATCATGTGTGTTGAGTACTTTTGGCCTACATTGTTTAACGACTCATATTCCCTGGTAAAATATTGCAAGGAATTCCAATTCTTCACAAGGAGAAGAAAAAATTCTGAAATTCCTCTTGTAAGTGTGGAATAAGTATGAGTAAAATAACACTTCTTAATAAGACATTATATCAAAGATTCAACGATTAAACTAGTTTAAAGCAAGAATATACTGAAAGTGTCATATTGTCCTCTATCTCTAAAGATTAATCAAGTCATGGGGCTCTCAAATTTGGTAAGCATTTTGACTGTTAAAATGCCAATCTAGAGAATGAGATGATGCTAAATGCAATGATCTAATCCTATATGATGATATATAAATGATATGATGAAGCTACTGTAATCTATGTTGATATGAATATGATAAAAGAAGCTACAGTGATCTATGATGCAACTATGATATTGATTCTATTGATGATATGATTACCATTTCTAAATGATATTGCTATTGCTAAGATGCTTTATTGCTTGATTGTTATTCCTATAGAGTAAGTTTTCACAAAGATAGGATTCATATCCATTTCTTGTTTCATAAGGTTGTATATATAGATTCACAATAGCACATTGTGATATGGCAACACAACAAAGGCTTGGATTTGATCTGGAGAATTCAATGGTAAGAGATGAAGAACCTTGAGCTGATCATGGGAATGGTTTCTCCCCATGAAAACATTAGGCCAAATGATAGGAAGAATTAGAGGAAAGAGATTGAAAAGGATTACCTGTAAGTTTGTCTCCACAACTTTACCATGAATGCCAGTTGAGTTAAATTAGATGTTTTATATCTAATTTGGTAGGTGAGTGAATAGAGGAAAATTTTCCTTTATTTGAATAAATTTGATTTATTCAAGTTTTAACAAAAGAGAATAATTAATTAAATGAAACAAATATTTGTCATTTGATTATTTAATAAAAAGGGCTATGATAATTAAAATAAAACTTTATGATATTTTATTTAATTAAGAGGAAACATGATTTAGATAATTAAATAATACAAACTATTGAAGATGCTTATTTAATTAAGATAGAATAATTTAAAATTGAAGAATTTAGAAGAATGAACTATAAATAAATATTTCTATTTATTTAATAGTATATAAATTTAAGGGTAATTAATCAAATAATTCATATTTAATTAATTAGATTATCCAGACCATTTTTAGGTGTATACATTTTTCCCCTCTTTGAAGTGATGTGTTTATGCATTGCTTCAAAGAAAATTTTGCTATTGCTACTAGTATCGACGAAAAAATTTCAGAATGCCCCAGGCATTGATTTTTAGGTGATGATGAATATATACCCCCTCGGGAGATAAATTGATGAATTTTTGGGATTTTTCTAAATTTTTAATGATTTTTCAATGATTTGATGAATATTTTCAAATTTAATGATGCAAAATCAATTTATCTCCTAAAAAAATGATGTTTACTCTGTCATATGTGAAATTGTTGCCTTGCTTTGCCTCCTTGTGTTTGATGATTTTCAATCATGTTAGCCTTTGATTTGATATTGATTGATGATCTTGATAGATTAGAAGATTATTGATCTCATCATAGGTGAGATTCAATGATTTATTGATTGATTTACCTCATGATAGGTGAGCATCAGTGATAGATTGATGATTGCCTCATGATAGGCAAGGATCAATGATAGATTGATGATTGACCTCATGATAGGTGAGGATCAATGATAGGTGAGGATCAATGATAGATTGATGATTGACCTCATGATAGGTGAGGATCAATGATAGATTGATGATTGACCTCATGATAGGTGAGGATCAATGATATATTGATGATTGACCTCATGATAGGTGAGGATCAATGATAGATTGATGATTGACCTCATCATAGGAAAGGTTCAATGATAGATTGATGATTGAACCCATGATAGGTGAGGTTCAATGATACCCTCTCACAAGATTTGATCAAAGTCTCACCAGAGCCGATTAGATTGATAGTCTGATTGATTGATAATATTGTTGATTGGCGATATGTTATGATCATAGGAGTGATTTAGAGTTCTTCCCAAAGACATGGGACATGATTCTGCATCTGATGTAGGACAATATAGATATAATTAGTTGATGTGGTTTATCAGCTTTGATTGATATGCCCCAATATAGGATTAATTAATGTACTAAAACTTAAAGATGTACACTTATTCAGTTGAGACATTTTATGATTTCTCTATCATGTTATCAATTCACCAACCTTGGAAAATATAAAATGAAAATGCAAAACTAATATGAATGCAATCTAATTTAACCATGAAAATCTACATATGTCAAAGTTGTCATCTTAACAGTCCATTTATCATGCTTTTTATCATCATTGAGCCTTAAAAATGTTGAAAGTGAGTACAATCATCAATGGTATAATTTAGACCATGATGACCTAAGTACTACTTCCTTGATTTTTGATATTGCAAGTGAACACAAGCATCTAGGTATAATTAAACTGAGATGACCTAAGCATTTCTTGCATAAACAGACAAGAATCAATCACTTTCCTATGTGAATTTTGAATGTCATCAGTGATACTTTGTAGAGCATGGCTCACGACAATTCACACAGTAATTATAATTAATTCATAGACAATAGACAAAAAAAAATACCATTCTCCTTCCTAGCTTCTCTAGTTCAATACATCATCGAGTTGCTCCAAAGAAATGATAACAAAAATTAAAGTACAACATTTGAACATTCAAGCTTAAAGCGATAAAATCATGATTCAAAAGAATATCATCCACCTAAAAAAATTTTGGTTGATTTTATTTCAGCTGTTTGATATGGATGGTTGATTTTCTGAAATGTTTTGATGTTTGATGTATGTTCAATGTTTTGTTTTCGTATGATCATTGTGTTTTCTTAGTTGTCATACTATTGTTTGTCCATTTGATTAAGCTCAAATTTTTATTACCCCCAGTGGTGAGTACGACTGCATTGCCAGGATATGTACATGAGATTTTATTGCACTTTCCCAGATTTTATGATTTTTGTTTTTTTTTTACTTTTTCACTTTTTTTTTGTATTTTTCTCTCTTTTTTTATTTCTAATTTTTTGTTTTTTTGAATTTTGTGGCTTTTTTAAGATGAAATGAGATGATATGATTGATTGAAGGAACAAGATGCCCCACAATAGGGTTAATGCAACCATGGATAAATGATAGATCAAAATGAAATATTTACTACAAAACATGTCACACAAGCAACATACCTCTTGTCAAAAGATGATAATGGTTGATTGATTAAGATGCCAAGAATGATTGATTCCATAAGGCATGATGATGATAAGTACTTAGGATCACTAATTTCCTCTAAGTATGATAAGATTGATTATTGTTGATGATTGATTGACAAAAGATATGAGGATTGGATAATGTTTTGTAGCTAGGCTCAAATATTATTTGCATGATAAGATTCAAGGTTGCAAAGGGAAATGGTGACATGGATTTTGATAAGCTAAGAGATATAGAATGGAAGAAAGAAAGGATAAAAATAATGAATTTGATGATCAAGATCAACTAGATAAGATACAGACACAAGGCCCAAGTATTTTTCCCCTATTCCTTATCAAGACCAAGGAAAAGAAGAAAGGATGTATGATGGAATATGGATAAGATGAAAGATATGGTATGGAAGATATGAATAAAGTATATAGGATAAGATATATGATGTTCAAGAAGATCCTTAACCTTTTCAAGATCAAAGGTGGAAATGTACGGAATGAGCATAGAAAGGATAATGACCATGAATGATAAGATGGACGAAACTTGTCCCTAAGTGTAGAGTGCAAGAGGAATATGGAAGATAGGATATGGATGATAGGGAGATGGAGAAAGGACTTAAGCATCAAGTTTCACAACCAAATATCCCTCTAATAAACCATGACAATGGGAATTAGACTCCTAAATGTTGGCAGATTAATGATATGATGGAAGAATCTAAGGACTTATGCAAAGGTTTGGATTAAAGGAGAATGATGGGGGATGAATGTTGGATAATGGATAGGAGGTTGGAAGGAATGTTTATGGATATATGGAAAGATCAACGTTGGAACACACCTTGAAGGGTGGTGGAGTGATGGAGGAAAAATGGATTTGGAAGGTGATAGGTTATTAGATGGAAAATTGGAGGAAGCTTTTGGATTAGAAAATTTTTGATTCCAATTTAGATTTTATTGCTTCTATGATACTTTTAGGAATCCACATGACTTTTGACTTTTATTTTTGCTTTTTGGTCCTTGTGGCCTTTGACATTTTTCTTTTTGATTTATGGACCATTGTGGTCTTTGAAAAATTCCTTTTTTCTTTGATGGGCCTTTGTGGCCTTTTAGATTTTTCTTTTGATTTTGGATCAAATTTTATTTTATTTTTGCATGTCTCTTTGAGGAGACATATTGATCCTTTGATACATGTGGATTTTGATATAGAAGCTTTTGATATTTGGCACCCAAATTGCTTCCAAGAGCAATGGGAGGGGTGGAATGAGATGAATGATATAGAGATATTATGGATGAGTTGATGTGGGTAGAATTTTGAAAGGGCATCAAGGATGTGTGCCTTTTTTGTTCTTGAGAAATAGGATATGGACCTAGGATAGAGGGAAGGTTTGATGGACTAGGATGAGGACCTAGGATAGATGGAATGTGTGATGAACTAGAATGATGACCTAGGATAGATGGAAGGTTTGATGAACTAGGAGACTTAGGAATATAATCAAGGTCATGGTTATATGGGTTTCTTTGAACAAAAAGGGGTTCTAGGATATGGATGAGAGGATAGGTGGAGGATCCCAATTTATAGGTGTGGGGTTCATGGATAGCTTGAATAGGTGTGGTAGGCTCTTGACATGGGGATGATGGCATGTTTTTATCTTGACTTGGAAAAGGATTATGAAGTGGTATGAAAGGCATATCTTGATCACAACAAGGATAAACATCTTCATGGGATGAAAGGTTATCCTTGAATGGAATCATATCTTGATCTTGATGAGGAAGGGTATAATGATATTTTGTAGAAAGCATGTCTTGATCATTAGTTGCTAAGACATCATTAGATAGGATGGAATAACTATCATGCTCTTGTGATGCAATAGAATCATGAGATGGTATGGATTGATTAGATGATGTGGAAGAAGAAAGTGGAAGGATACTTGTCTCTTGAGATGGAAGGGAAATATTTTGGATGAAAAGTGAAAGGAGGGGATCGTCATAAGATTCTTGAGAAATGGGATCTTGATCAAAGATTGGAAGAATTTATGGAATTTTGATATCATTGGATGGAGTGGAAAGAATATTTTGATCTTGATGTGTAGGGGAGTCTATGCTAGCATGCTTTGGATTGAGAGATTGACATGAATCATTGGATGTTGAAGATATGATAAAAGAGGATGATTGGATGGAATTGTTAACTTGAGTGAAATAATCTTGAGGTTTATTTTGGCTTATGGTGGATGGAGATAAATGCATGACATGATAGGATTTCTCAATATCATTTGTGTTTGAGGATTGAGATTTGGGATTCTTAGTTGATTTTTTCAATAATTAAAAGATATTGAACTTGGATGATATAGTTGTTGGTGGAGAGGGTGTCATGTCCAGATTTTTGTCAGAGGAATAAGAACAAATGTCTAGAAGAAAATATCTCTCTTTGGTTGTTTCCCTTTGCATATCCCAAATTTTTTGTTGAAGTTTTTTCATTTGATGAGCTAAAGCATTCAATTGATCCTCATCTATTTTAGCCATGGTGCTTTGAGTTTCAATTTCCTTTTTCTAGGAGTTTTTGTCTTTGTAACCTTGTTAAAATGGGCATACAAGTGTTAGGGTTTTCACTGAACTTTGATCTTTTTGTTTGGATGATTGCCAATGGTATTAACTTAAGTCAAATAGAATGATAGATTCTATTGATTAGACTAAGTTGATAAGTTTGATTATACGGTTTCATTTCTTTGATTTAGGATGACTAATCCTAAAACTTAACTTACTAATCAAGTGTGTTTGATTGAGACACTTTTGGATGGTAGATCTTGGTTTGATTTGAATACATTCAATTGTAAAGTCTAGTTTATGTAGGTTTAAGACTCTATTTTGATTTAGGAAAGTTTATGTTCTAATAAAAATCCAAATTTTGATGTTAACTGTCTACCATGGGTTTCCAATAGCTTTATGTTTTCTTGTTTTCTTTGTGTTTTTTAGGATGATCTTATCTAAATTAATGTTTTGAAAAAACACAAGCATTTGTAAAACAACTTTTTTTAAGTCCCAAAATCTAAACAATAAGTGTATGTTCAAGAATCAAACATGATCCTCCTTGATTTCCACTAGTTTTTAACAAAGAAATACACTTCAAGCAGACTCGCTCTTAAGGTCAAAAAGGTCATCATTATACTCAACAACCCACATCTTAAAATTGTGTCAACTCACATAGCCGTGTCACCCCCTAGAGGGTGCCCGTGTTTTTTTCTTTTCTAGGTGCATACTCAAAGTTATATTTCTTGATCCCTTGAGCAAACAATACTTGGAAATTATATGGTGAGTGTCTTGGGAGAAAATTATTCCCTCCCCTTGCACCATGATTATTACAATGTTTGGTTACTAACTCAGCTAGATTCTACACTATGGTTCATAGATAGGGTTTTTGTTCAGAGTAGCAAATGATAAACTTCCTCAAGAGACCTCCCAACCTTTAGAACAAAGATTTTGGGGATGGTTATCTTGCACACTTCTGGTAAATGTTGGTTTCCCTAGATTCACTTTTATTTTATAGTGGGTTGGAAAAATTGGCTTTGGTTGTTCCCACTCATGTCATTCCTGTAGGGTGAGTACTTTTTCCCACTACGACAGGCCTTCTAAAGGATTTAACAAAGCATAAAGTGCATGAAATTAAAAGATGAGTTTGGCATTTTGATCACCTAGCTAAGGGGAGAGCATAGGCCTATCACATCACAATCACAGTAAACAATGTTCAATTTTAAAGCCCAAATGATAGTTTTCTATTCTACATGAAGATATTGCTTCACAAAAGACATGATGTTCATTTTAACTGAGATAGCAATGATGATTACTACCTTAGGATTGGTGTATTTTAATACAAATGACTACCCTATGATTGGTTCATTTTAATCCAAATGGCTACCCTAGGATTGGTTCATGTTAATCCAAATCCAAACCAGTGAGTTTCTAATGTTCTTTTTAACCAACTTTGACAAAGCTTGTGTAGATGGTTAATTTTAAGCCCAAAGTAATGCTAGTTGGTCCTAAAGCATGAATGAAAAATAACATATGATAGGTTATTTTCCCATGAGTGTTTGAAAACACTATTACAATGGATATCAAATGTTTTTTTTTTTTTCTTCAATTCTCCATGTTCCTCTTAAAACCTACAATAAATGCTCAAAATTTTAGATGAGATCAATAAATAAGAAGATATAAGGGTTAGATGAATGAGTCATAAACAAACCAAGATTTTCCCTAATGTGATTTAATTCATCATTAAACTGCTCAAGTAATAGAAATACCACCATCGCATATCTTATGAAATTCTACCCCATTCAAAAAAAATTGAAAAAGACCTTCGTATGAGCAAGATATGGTCATTTTAAGATTGATTGTCAAAGCACTAAAATATAGATTAGAAGCACTACAAAATTTATCAAAGGGTCACCTAAAATTATCTAAAGTAAAAGCTTGCTTCGAAAATAATTAGGAAACACTACTAAAATATATATGGAGAGCACTAAAATTATCAGCATTGTTAAAACACTAAAAAGTGAAAATTGCTGGTGGATGCATTGGGGAAACAATCAGAAACACTAAAACTCTGAGCTAGAAAGAAATCCACTTATTTGTGCTAAAATAACATACCAAGGAAATCACATTTTGAAACACTTTTCAAAAAAAAATGTTAAAGTATGGGGTTGGATTCCCATGAAATGTAAGTTGGAATAAAGTATAATGGTGAAAGGCAGCTTCTTGACCGGAAAGGATATGCAAAGATTCAACGATTAAGCCTAGTTTTAAAGCGAAGAATCTGAAGGCCCAGAGAGCATTATGAAGAAGCACTATATCTAAAGTTTATTATCAGAATGTAGATTTGGTAAGCTTGGAGCTATTAAAAGTCACAGTAGAGGTAAAGTTGACGCTTCGTATTTTTATTGATATTTTAATCCCTGCTCCTTTATCGAAATGAGTACAGCAGTGGAAATGATCTATGTGTAAGATATGATAAAGAGATTGCAGCAATGGCCCAGTTCTCTGATGCTACATGATTTTATTGCTAAATGTTTTCATTTTAAGATCTTGATTTCTTGATTGTTATTCCTATGGGAGGTAAGTTTTACAAGATGGGTTGGATTCATTTCCTGTTTCAAGGCTGCTCCTTAGCTGGATCAAATGGGTTGACTTGAGGCTTGGATTTAGAAATATGGAAATTCAAGCTGATAAAGAGATTAAACAGGCTGATCGTAGAGATTACATAAACATTAGGCCAAATGATAGGAAGAATCAAAGGAAAGAGATTGAATATGATTACCTGTAAGTTTGTCTCCACAGCTTTCCTGTGAATGCTAGTTGAATTAAATTAGATGTTTTATATCTAATTTGGTAGGTGAGTGAATAGAGGAAAATTTTCTTTTATTTGAATAAATTTGATTTATTCAAGTTTTAACAAAAGAGAATAATTAATTAAATGAAACAAATATTTGACATTTACTTATTTAATAAAAAGGGATATGATAATTAAAATAAAACTTTATGATATTTTATTTAATTAAGAGGAAACATGATTTAGATAATTAAATAATACAAACTATTGAAGATGCTTATTTAATTAAGATAGAATAATTTAAAATTGAAGAATTTAGAAGAATGAACTATAAATAAATATTTCTATTTATTTAATAGTATATAAATTTAAGGGTAATTAATCAAATAATTCATATTTAATTAATTAGATTATCCAGACCATTTTTAGGTGTATACACCTCTCAGCCTGATAGTAGTTGATGAGCCATTCACACAATGGGGTCTTGATTTCATTAGAATGATTAATCCCACCTCTAGCGCTAGACATAAATGGATTCTAACAACGACAGACTACTTCACTAGGTGGACCAAAGCCATGCCCCTGAAGAATGCGATGAAGGTAGAGATAGTATATTTCCTCAAAGAACGCGTGATGAGATTTGTCCCTCCTAAAACCATCATCTCCAACAACGCCAAGGATTTCCTAGGTTCCAAGGTATGTCAATTCATGCTCATGCATGGCATATTCTTAGACATCATCAAATTACTACTCGTAGGGTAATGACCTAGTAGAGTCGACTAACAAGAATTTAGTCTAACTCATCAAAAGAATCGATTCAAAGCACCAGTGAGAATGGCATAAAAAACCTTCGGGCAACACTCTAGGTATACCACATAACTCCTAATCAAGTCCTCAAGACTTCACCATATGAGTTAGTATATGGAAAGGAAGAATTATTTCCTATCTCCATGGAGATTCTGACACTACAATTTCTCAAATCTCTCGAGATAGAGCAAAACGGTGTAATGGAGGTTTAGTTGGTCAAGTTGTTGGAAGTGCAAGGAAAAAGGGAAAAGTCCCTAATAGCCATGTCCAACCACCAACAGGTGGTTAAAGATGGTTCAACAAAATAGCTTTGAACCAAGGTCTAAAGTGCAAAGATCTAGTGCTAAAATTTAATGAAAGAGCTACAAAGCCTGGCCAACACAGAAAGTTTGACAACTTATGGGAAGGCCCTTTTAGAATAATTTGATGCAAAGAACATAATGCATTTGAATTAGAAACCATGGAACATGAAGAATTGGGAATTCTAGTCAATGGGATTCACTTGAAATTATTCTACCAATCTAAATATGTAGATAATGTAAATATTTTTTTCGTGTTTTTGTTAGCTGGTCTTTCAATAATTAATTCTCAAGTGCAAGGAAGCAAAAACGAATGGAACCCACTATTGCAAAGTGCAAGAAGAGATAAAAAAACCCATGAAGTAGAGAAAAATGATGCCCATATGCAGAATTGAAATGGATATATATATGCAGGAAAAGAGGAGACCCACATTGCTAAACAACTGAAAGCAAAGGAGACAAAATTTTTAAAGTTATATCTTCATTATATTTATGTACTTTGATAAGTACAATATCAAAATGGCTTAGAGGCCACACTTTTAAAGTATATATCTATATATTTTATGTATCTTCTTTATATGGTTACTATAAAGCCTTTTTCAGACATATATACAAAAAATAGACTAACAAGCATTAGTTCTTAAAGCAAGAAAAAGAGATTTTCAATCATGGGCATGCACAACAACAATGGAAGCATCGACAGTAGCATCTTGAATCATTTCATCAATAGGGGTAGCACCAGGACCAACAATGGTAGCATCCATAGGAGCAATTGCAAGTGACAAAGGGAACACTAGGTTCTTGAGGTCCATGCACCATTCAATGTCATAAAATGACACCATGTTGTACAAGTAAAAATGAAATGGCATGCACGGGTGACCCTTTGGAGATGTTCTTCTTGCAACTAGATACAAAAAAAATTCAGAAATGACACCCATGGCATGACTGCATCTTCCTCAATGTATTTCTAGAGGTCACTTGCCATTGGAAAGCCTATTCCAAATGTAGCATTGGCCACCACCTCTCCCAGCCTGCCCAAATATTTCTTTAGAAATATTTTGAGTACCAAGCATAGAACCAATGGCTTGGGAATCATAATGTCGAGCATGGACTCCACAAAATGAGAGAACACATTAGTGTTAATCCTATACTTATCCTCATAGTCAATGCAATCCCTCCCCAAAACCCATTTTATCACTATAATGGCCAGAGAATGCTTATTCTTGGTCATCCGTTTGAGGTTCCTAGTTGAAATTTCACCAAGAAAACATACTAAACTAATCGGGGTGTTCATAGTGATAAGCTCTATACAATTTTTTGACAAAAGCTTGACAAAAATTGCCTAAGTCTAAGCTCTATGCAAATTCTACGCAATTGCAAATTCCAAATGCTAAGCTAATCACCTATTACCTATTCTACTAAAAGTTGCTAAGTGCAATTTTACTATTTCCTAAGTGTCTA
>VDFB02110169.1:0-12726 GCA_007258455.2 Sequoia sempervirens
AATATAAAGATAGAAATACATATTCATAAAAAAAGGTGGGTGGTAGAAAGGCACACCCTGAGAGTCACATGGGTAGAGCCTAGAAGTCTAGAGTTACATAGCCCAAGCCCAAAAAGTAAGAAATATTATGGTATTGTTTACATAAATTATGTTATTGTTTTCTCTATTAAAAAAGAGGTTAGTTTGTATTAGTATCAACCTTTCATCTTTGTGTATGGATAGTAGCTTCTTGGATTAAGTGTATTTTGAAACAATGTGTATCTTTTAGGCCTAACTACATGGTTTAAACATTGGCTCTATCCTTTAATATTTCTTGAGTATCAACTTAGACTTACTAGGGTTTAAAAATTTGAGATTAGCTTTAGTTTTCGAGTAGGATAGACTCTTATCCATATTAGTTATTTTCAATAGAGATAATTTTATAGTGTAAGCCAATTCAACTTTAAACCAATGAATTTTTCTATTCAATCCTCATTGGACATAAACTATGAACAAATTTATGTTATAAACTTATCCATATCAGATCTATTTTCTTCATATAAGTTTTAGATTAATCCTTTTGGCTCTATTTTCTATGAATAGAGATAGGAAATATTCTTAGACTTATAAAATTTCTTATTGTGAATAGAGAAGTGTTATTTTCTTAGCCTTTTAGGCTTTACTATTGTGAACAAAGATGTGTTATTTTCTTAACCTTATTGACCTTGTTCAATGAATACATTTGAGTACCTAATTTATCTATTTGAGTTTATATACAAAATTATTTTTTTGAAACATGTTAGAAACCAAGATCAGACATGCAAACAAAAAAAAACCTTCCACAAAATAGAAAAATAGAAAAAGCAAGAGCTTTGCATGAAGATATGCAAATAATATTATTCAAGAATTCATAATTACATGAGATGATTTTCTTTATAAAAGAAAGCATGCACAACCCTAATCTTATATTGAGTAACAAGATAGATCAACAAGATAAGGATGACAATAATTAACCTAGGAATTAAAATATTACCTAAGTAAACTTATGCAAGTGTAATAATTAATTAACTACACTAACACCCCCCCCCATAAGTGCAACTTAAGGAGACTATAAAAGCATGCACCTAAAACTAAGATGAATGCAAGAAAGCATGAATGGGTCCCAACAACAAAGCCTGATCAGGTACCCATGTACAAATGCAATAATGAGGTAGAGAAGGAAAACCCAGTGGGACAAAACCCCCCTACAATGAGATGACTGCTGCAAAGAAGCACTGAAAGAACATTGTGGAGTAACACTAGAACCGAAATCTAGCAAGCAAGGAAAGATACTTTTGTCTACAAGAAACTGTATGAGAGTCACTGGAGGACTCGAGGAGAATCATAATAATACAACAATAGACCTGACGCCATGAAACACTAAAAAACTCACAAACTGGAACAACCCTGGAATTTATGAAGCAACAATAGATGGTATGATGATAGAATCTAGAAACTGTGTATCTTGATGTCAATGCCAAACTGAGACTAAAATTTTTCCATGGGAACAAGTTCCATAAAGACTTTGGAACATTTACCATAAAAACATGGCCCTCAAACTAAGATGGATCTGAACCAATGCATATCAATAACCATAGGCTCCCAATCTGAAGTTTGAACTGATGTGAATCTGATATGTGTCAAGCTAGAGCAAGATGTGGCCAACAGAAACTAAGAAGCTAGATATAACCCATGTGAGCTGTCAAAAAATCAAGATGAGATCAAAGTGCATGCACACTCTAATTATATTATTATGCAAGAAACCCCCCTGATGGAACTTTATCCCAGTTAATTTATTACAATAACCCAAGTAATCTTCAAAACACCCATCGAGACAAATTTGGAATAATGATGAACTTGGGAAAGATACAAAAAAAATGTGCATTGACATTAATGTAGATCTCCTCAATATATTTCCAACACCGCAAAGAAGGTGAAAATTAGAGATCGTGGAAAAAATTTATGAGCTCGAAAGCCATAAATGAACATCTAAATTAAAATAGAAATAAATAAATATAAACAAAAAAATACTAAGAAATAAACTACACCACAGGATAGTGCTTGAAACTAGCTTTTCAACGGTATCTTTTTGCAAAAAAATGATATCGTACGCAAAAGTTACACCTGTTTTTGTGAAAACTACTCTAGGAAGGCCAATCTGGCATACGGGCCCCAGGGGGCTAAAAAAGAATTTTCGCCTTTGGTCTTATGTGTGACTAGGGGCTGGTGGGCTAGGGCTGTGGTGGAGCCCTTGGTCCTCCATAGGACCGGCAGTAGTCAAACTAGCCTGTAGGGGTTGTGTGGATGGCCCCCGGTCCTCGATGTGATCGGGGAGGGGTAGAGGGAGCCCACATCAGTTGGCTGACTAGTGCCCTTTGGGTAGTTCTACTACCCTGAGTAGTCAATGGGTGGCCACCTGGTGGTGGAACCGATTAGAATTGGGAGCACTGGCTCAGATCTTGAAAACCTCCTTTTTTTGCATTTTTTTTTAAAATCGTGCCTCAAAATGCATGTTGGCGAGGTCGTACGCCTCTCTAGCAAATTTTTTTTCCTCATAAACCACTTTCTCCAAAATCAATGAAATGAAAGGAAATCTTGGGGTTTTTGGGTGCTACGAACATGATGGTGACCTCCATTTGTGCCCAAAATGCTCTAAAAATTTGGCTACCCCTAAAGCATGCAAAAATCTCTGAGCTTGAAACCTTCATAGATCTGGCAAACAATGACACAAATCTTCAAAATAAAAGCCAATCTTGACTTTTTCCAATGCTCTGAATCCAATGGTGAAGCTCAATCTAATTCAAAACTCTGCATAGATGAACTCCAGGCGTGAATCCCTCGAGGAATCCCCTCTGCAATGATTTTCTCAAAAATCTAAGAAGGGGCTACAAATCAAGGCTTTGAGACCATGTTAGAAACCAAGATCGGACATGCAAACCAAAAAACCCTTCCATAGAAGAGAAAAATAGAAAAAGAAAGAACTTTGCATGAAGATGTGAAAATAATATTATTTAGGAATTCATAATTACATGAGATGATTTGCTTTATAAAAGCAAGCATGAAGAACCCTAATCTTATCTTGAGCAACAAAATAGCTCAAAAAGATAAGGATGACAATAATTAACCTAGGAATTAAAAATATTACCTAAGTAACTTATGCAAGTGTAATAATTAATTAATTACACTAACAAAACATGGGTATGTGCAGAATCATCATGGAAAAAAAAGGCCCTTAAGTTATCTATATTATTCCAAAAATATGTAAGAATAGAATCTATAGCAAATTGAATGTAGTTTCTAAACTAATAGGTTTGTTTAAAAAAAAAATCTATTTAGTAAAAATTTGAAATTGCAATGGAGTAGTACTTAAATTTCAAGGAAAGAAAAAGAACTAGGTGTCTGTCTGACCACCCTAACCACAATAAAATGATAATTATTTTTTATAATATTTTAGATATAAGTAGAGGACTCATGTCCTAATGTGATGCATATTTTTTTGTAATTATTTTCCAAGTAAATAATTAATTATGAAATTTTTATTACAACTTTTAAAAATATAAAAACTCATATGTTTGACTACCTTAACTTGGTCAAAACTTGATGAAATTCAATTTTTTTTAATCCTATAGTATGCAAAGATAGAATGTGATGCATTTTTAGGATTCAAAAAATGTGATACTATTTGAAAGCTATAGATGTTTTTAAATCAACCTATTAATCAGGACTTTAGTCATTATTCAAATAGAAAATGAATAATAATTATTTATTAAATTCAAAGTAAAGCATAATTTATATTGGTGGAAAGCTGAGAATCTCCTTTAAAAACCATTTTTTGTTTAATCAATTTTGGGTAAAAAAAAAAAGTCATTAGCCACATACCCATCATATCGCCACTTTTTGGCCCATCATAATCCTACACATACCCACATATTTGACACCTTTGTTCTCTCTATTACTACGATTTCATTATATTTAAAGGCCTTAACCTTATATAAATCAAGAGCATTTGATAACTATTTCTTCAATTATTTCTATGAATTTTAGAAATGAAATGAGGTTCGTCCTTTTGGCTTACACAATTAATGAAACATGGGCAATAAACTAACTAAGATAATGGATACTTCTCTAATGCCTTGAGCACTTGTAAAGGCTATGGATGTTTGGCAAAAAAGTCAGCTTGGGGAGTTTGGGTCTTGTAAGATCAAGTACTCTTGTATGTATGAGAGAGGTACTAGATTTTGTGTGTCGTAGCAATGAGCATCGTGATGGCACTCCCTCCTAGTTCTCTATCATCTTACCCTAGTGTCTTGTGTGTATAGTATGTCATTGGTGAGTTTCCCAATGATGGTCATTATGGTACCCTAGTAGTGAGTTATCCCATAATGTTTATATGACGTGGCATTGGTGACTTGTCCCAATGCAGGTTATGATGTGACACTGGTGATTTTTCCCAATGTAGACTATGTTATTCAATTTGTGATTGTATCAAATGATGACTTCTCTTGGATTCATTATTATGGTTTGGATAATTGTTTGATATATGATGCATATGTTGAGTGTTTTCATGTATAGTGTGTGTAAGCCTTCTCACCATGTGTTTAGCATGGGTGTTGTGCTTGTGGCCCATGTGACTATCTTCTAGCATAGTTAGACTAGATATTTTGATTCCACGAGGTCAAGTGGCATGGAACCACCATTGTGGATCAAGGGACATAATGGTATCATGTTCTACCAAGTTTAATTCATGTATTTAGTTATTTTCCATTCATACAAATTATAATATTTATGAAAAGGACCTCTCTTTGAGATGGATGAAAATTAGATAATAGAGAAGAGCATTGGCTTATTTACATGTCTCAATATTGGTATTGAGCATGATTACTCTACGCTTTTCAATATTATAATATGAAAACGATAAAAAAAACTTAGGATTACTTCAATTGGTCCTTAAAATGATTATTAATGTCATTTTATGAGTTTGTGTGGCATGGTGTTGCATCTAGGTGGCCTAGTTTGCTCACTAGCCTCCAAACTCAATCAAAAAAAATCTAAGTCTAATTGGGAAGCTTGTGTGTTTGGGTGGCTTAGTTGCATGTTTGGATGGCTTGGTCATCAATTGGGCAGCCAAGTTTTGTAGGCTTAAAGCTCAAAATTTTGTCTAACTCTATTTGGGTGGCCTCGTTTTCATATAAAAAAAGAATTTTAACCCTCTTAACCATGGTTAGCTAGTGGTTTTTCAAGCCCAATTGCAATGACAAATAATTTTTAAGCCTTGTATTTTTCCCATTCCAATCATTTTAGTTGTTGAAGCCCTTGAAAGCTATATAAAAGAAATGTGTTTATCATGGTACTAGGGGTCTAGTGGCATTGTGTTCATGTTCTTATATGTTTTTTTCTAGAACTTATGGCTTCTCTTTCCTCATTTTGTGTGCCTTCTTTTGAAGTTGTCCAATTATCAAACCTAGAGTTAGGGAGATTGTACACTTAGTATTGTGAAGACAAGGGAATGTTGTAATCCTTCATCATTCCAATTAGTGAAGTGTTATGTCTCATGGGTAAGCAACCTCTCATGAAGGTTTTCCCATGTCTTAGAAATTTTTAGTGTGTTTAGATTTGGATTGGAGGTTGATGATTCCCTCATCCTATCTTGGTGTGGTTTTATAAGTGTTGTCCTCTCTCTCTCTCTCATTTGTTTTTTTGTGGTCGATTTATCCCATGAGTGGTTGTATTCAAATGTTGCCATCTAGCTTATGCAATGGTGAATTTTTCTTTTTGTTATTGTCATTGTTTCATTGTAAAACTTGTGTGCACATTGTTTTGAAAGTGCAACATGCCATTGTTGTATTATCAACGGTGTTGTCAATGTTTCAAAAAAAAAATATTCCATTATGTTTTGTTCTAAGTTTGTTGGTTTGGGACATTACATTAAGCTTGTAGCATTTGATTCATTACATATTTGTAATATCTTAGTAATGGGAAACATATATTTGCAATTATTTCTACAAGAAAATAGATATACTATTTCCTCATCCCCACAACAATATTTTGAACATTTTGTTGTGTATCCTACACTTTTGTTAACTATTTCATTTGAATTGCTACCAATAGTACATTAAATGGCATTAGAACAAGTGTTCCAAGTCTTGAAAGGGTTGATTTGTGCTCTACAACTACAAATAGGTTTGCACAAGTATTTTATTACAAGTGGTATTGATGTGAAGATGGTCTATAGAGTTAGGAGAGCTGGTACAAACCAAAGAGAACTGTATGATAAAGATCTAGCTAACATGGTGAAATCAATCTAGGAAATTCTTAAGGTCTTTAAGACTTCTTAGTGATGAGAAGTGGTTATGGTTGAGGATATCAACTAGCATACATATATTAAATACTAATATATATAAAATATGTTGAGAGTTATCTTTTCTTCAGGCACCTATTTTCATCAACTTATTCAAATAAACAGTAAACTGCCCATATGCTATCACTATTTCAATCAATCAAATAATATATGAGCAAAATAAATCAGGCAGAAAGACTCAATAGTGAAACAAAGCCAGAAAAGACTCAATAGCACATTAGAGGTTAAACACAAAGATGCCTAGTTATCTTATGAGTTCCTCATGAAATTTGAATTCACTAATTTTAATTATAATTTGATTTTCAATACATATGTCCAATTTCTTCTTTAAAAAAGTGTGATACAGTTGTTAATTAAGATAAGATCAAATATTGCATTTATTCATTTTCTTCACAAAGATACAAGATAAGGTAACCAAACCCTAGTTTTGATTTTAGAGTGTATTAATAAAATGTAACCTTGCCAAGTTCCAAACCAAATGAACCCTAGCAAGTCCAACAAAATCAACTTGGGATACTTTCCATCCCACTCAATAATAAAACAACCATAATTAAAAAGAAATAAACCTTACGACTCCTTGAATCTTTGTTTTGTTTTACTGCAATGTTCAATAGATTATAACAATGCAATTGGTTTTAACAGGACTAAAGACAAATTTGTGATAGCTAAACTCAAGTGAATCCAAAAAATGTAAAGCCAAACTTGCAACCGAGAAGTTTTGAAACCGTTATGATTCAACAACCTCTTTTAATAGAGGTCTTCATGAATTCAAAGATAAGAAAATCTAAAGAAAGTTGTCAATAAAACAGATTTAAAACTACTTTAAAAACAAAGAAAAAAATAAAAAATATTGAAAAATAAATAAAAACAAAATAAATACACTATTGAAAAAAACAAAAAAAATTACAAATAAATACATTAGAATTTCTTATAATTATAAAAAAAAAAATTTTACTACTATAAATAAATGTTCACTTTAAAAACTTAAAAATTTATTACATGACATGAAGTATTTAGTTTTTAGTTATTCGAATAGAGGTCTTTCTATGACTTAGAATAAACAGCCTTTAAAACCCGCTTTAAAACAAAAACAAAAAACTACTAAAATTATTGAAAAATAAACAAAACAAAATAAAACACACTATTGTATTTTAAAAAAAATTTATAAATAAACAGTTACTGAAATTTTTTATGTGAATAAAACATCTTTAAAACTGCTTTAAAAACAAAGCAAATAAACTAAAAACTATTGAAAAATAAACAAAAAAATAAATACACTATTGAAAATTAAACCAAAAAAAAATACAAATAAATACATTGAAATCTGTTATGTGAATAAAACAGCTTTAAAACACTTTAAAAACAAAGCATGAAAAAACTAAAAACTATTGAAAAATAAACAAAAAAATAAATACACTATTGAAAAATAAACAAAAAAAAAATTGCGAATAAATACATTGAAATTTGTTATAATTATAAAAAACATATTTATGTTACTACTATAAATAAATGTTCACCCTAAAAACTTAAAAAATTATTAAATGACACTAAGTATTTAGTTTAAATTTATTTTTTTATTTAAATTTATTTTAAATTCTAAAAAAACAACATTACCACCACTACATAATAGCCTCTTAGTGTAACTCTCAACACAATTATTTAAATAAGTGTCTCAACATATTATATATAAATAATAATGTTATATAAATACTAATTTATTTTAATAATTACTATAATTAAATTAATTATAATTATTAATATTAAATTTTACTATTAATAATAATAATTTGGATAGAGGCAAAGGTTTTGTAGGTGGTTTTCTTTCAAGGAAATATCTCAAATCAAAACAAGTCTACAAGGTAGCTTTTGAGTCATTGAGAAATGACTTTCAAATTGATGTTCCTTGGACATTGAAAAGAGTTTTAAGTTTTGTTTTTGAGGAACTAGGGAGTCCAATGGTGGAAAATATTATGGAAAAGTTCTATGCTTTATCTTATCTGCTAAATCATCATGTCAGGAATGGTCATCCACTTCGGCTCAATTTCAATCTTCACAATCAAACTAGTTAGGATGATGAAGAACAAGGTGAGAAGGAAAATTAGCAAGAAGGTGAGGGGGAAAATTATTCTGAAGATAATCAAGATGTAGAGCAAGGATGGGAGAAAAATGCAGAGCATGGTGATAAATTCTTGGAGGTAGAGGTAGCTAATATGGAAGAGTAAATAGGTCATATGCTCCTACAAATTTTGTATGATATAAACAATGATTTTTTTTTTATCTATTTCAATTGGGCATATAGTCGGGAAATATTATAAAGGTGAAGCAAGTGTTTGTGTTTGGATAAAACTATACTGGTTCTATGGTAGAAGTATCATATAAATGAGACATAGTTGTGTTGGTGCTAAATCTGAGTTGGCTATTATCATGATGAAGCTAAATGTAAAGTGAAGGTGTCCTATAATGTTAGACACAATTTTGAATATTTTGGCATCTTGTTAATTAGTACTATAAATCTAATTAATCATGTAAAGTTTATTATGATATTAATATAAATAGTTAGCCCTTAGCCTTTTGTCTTAAAAGAAAGAAAGGTGTTTTAGAGTGTATAAGATATCAAATCAATTTAAAACTGTTTTTAAATGTGTTTTAAATATGCTTTAAATCTGTTTGAAAAAATATCTACATACAATGATTGTAGCTATGCTAGTTGCATGTCATTTGAATGTCAAATTCAATCTAAAGAGTTTTTCCTTACATTGAATTTTTATTTTTGATGGATGCCATTGTAATACGTCTCTCGGCATAATGAACAATAGAGAAAATTTTGAAGGACATAAGAGGTGATTTAAATCTATAGGGTGAACTTAATCCTAAAGAAAAACCTTCCATAATCTTGGTGAAGGAAGTGAGAAGGATGATATTTGATTCCTAAGCTACAAAAGAATATAAATCAAGTGGAACTGTTGGAAGCATATAGGAGACATCTATGGAAGAATTAAAAAAGATTTAGATACCAATATGATGTTCATGCACATACACTTGATATTTTTTATGTAACAAAGTTTAGGAAGTGATTGAAAGGAAAAAAACATTTATTTTATGTTGACCAATGATAGTTATGGGAAATTCATGATGTATTGGAAATTGTTCTTGCATTGCTTATAGTTATGATTTCCCATTTACAAAAACAAAAAAAGTAAGAGGTTAGAGAGGATAGAAGGAAAGAGATAGATTTGACAAGAAGGTGAAGTGCAAAAGGAGGTGAGAGATAAATCAATTCATGACAATTTGATTAGGGATGTTGGAAAGATCAATAAGTTTATGAAAAAAATAAAGAGGTGGACATCCTAGAAGATTCCATGTGAAAACGGGGAAATTTTCTAAACAAATTTTAGATTAAGTGTAGGGCCCCTCCTATTTACATCTTGTTAATGTGAGATTGATGTTTCAACTTTGCTACTTCCTCATGATTTATATTTTGACTATTTTATGGCTTTGGATGGTGTGCATGAACAACCACATGTTTGAGATGATGCTCCTCAACATATCAATTGTTGGAATTTTATACATTTACATGTTTTTTTATCATTATGCTTTAGTTCATGTATATACATTATTTATTTTGTGATTAAATGTGAACCTAATTATTGTTGTTCAAAAGAAATGATTTATATGATAGATTTCTTAATGTTATTTATGCTTTATATTTTTGGACATTGTTGGATGATTATGTTTTGCTTTGTCTATATATATACTTAGTAGGTACCCTTGACATGTGTTGAATCGTTATAGATATAAGGTTATTTTTGCACCTAGCTACACAAGCCTAATTCATTCCCCAATGGTGGTTAATCCAAAGATGTCATATTGGGCCTCCCTATCCATTCCCTGATCATACTTGAATTAAGTATGGTATGTGTCATGTTTGACCCTATGTGAACATGAATCCAAATTATAGGAAATTTTGGATTATGTTTGTGTCATGAACAACCAATAAATGTCTGATTTAATTAATAGCTCAAATTTCATATTTTCTTGTAAATGAAATGTTAGGGATTCCAATGATTTACTATGATGGTTATTAAAATATTTTTTGTGTTTTGGGAAAGGGGAAAATAAAATGAAAGTGGAAATGAAATTAAGCTATTGTTTAACTAAATTGTGAAAATTCCTTTAGTTGAGAATTGTGAGCTATGTTTGACTTAAATAACTTCTATTTGAATTTTGAATTCAATAAATTTAAAAGAATATATGCTTATATGGATTTAAATCATTAATTTAAATGATATGGGTTATTTACAAATTGATTGATGTGTCCATTTGGAGTTTGAGGAAAATGGGAATTAAGGAAATAGAAAATCAATTTTATACTTAGTTTATTTGGAAAGTGAAAAGGGTAAATAGGAAAAAGGAGTTTCATTTTCAATATGTAATTTTATTTTGGGAAGAGTTTTGGAGAGAAAAAAACCCTCTTTTGGGAGAAATTTGAATTTTTAATTGGGAGATAATTTGGAAGGGAAAATTCGACGAGGTTAGATTTGTTGGATTAGGAATGAAAAGGAGAATGTGCTTGTAATTGATCTTGTGCATTCATTTGGTGTGCTTAAGATATTCCTCCTTTGATGTTTTAACATAATTTGAAGTATTTTGTTTATTTCTTTTAAATTAGTCAATTTATTTCAAATGCGAATATTAAAATAAGATTGGGGGAGTATAGACATCTCTCAATGCAATTCGATTTGTAAAATTGCATGCTTAATTAATTGTTTTATTAAAATTTTAGAAATTTTTCAAAATGAATGTTTTATAGTTTGAAAGGGGTGTTAGAAATTTTTGCTACCAAAGGGTATCTTTAGATTTTTTTATTTTTTTTAAATTTCAAACTTTAAAGAACTTTTAATGGGGTTTTGGAAAAAAATTTGTGTTGTAGTGTATTGGATAAATAAGAAAAATTGAATTTTTTTAATGAAATATGATGAGTTTGAATGTGTTTAGTAAAAGTGTCCATAAAATATTGACATAGTGCTTGTGGAAACTTGTTAGAATTTTTTGATGAAATTGATTTTTATGCATCAGTTTTCATGCCACTCATTGGTGAGTATAAAGAGCCTAGGAATAAGGTACTAGATAAGGTATTGGGTTGGATCCCAACATTTCCTTGACCTGAAGTGGCAAGTAGGTTGATAAAAAGTAGTGATTCATTTAATCAAGCAATAATTAATGAAACATGGGCAATAAACTAACTAAGATAATGGATACTTCTCTAATGCCTTGAGCACTTGTAAAGGCTATGGATGTTTGGCAAAAAATGTCAGCTTGGGGAGTTTGGGTCTTGTAAGATCAAGTACTCTTGTATGTATGAGAGAGGTACTAGATTTTGTGTGTCATAGCAATGAGCATCATGATGGCACTCCCTCCTAGTTCTCTATTATCTTACCCTAGTGTCTTGTGTGTATAGTATGTCATTGGTGAGTTTCCCAATGATGGTCCTTATGGTACCCTAGTAGTGAGTTATGCCATAATGTTTATATGACGTGGCATTGGTGACTTGTCCCAATGTGGGTTATGATGTGACACTAGTGATTTTTCCCAATGTAGACCATGTTATTCAATTTGTGATTGTACCAAATGATGACTTCTCTTTGATTCATTATTATGGTTTGGATAATTGTTTGATATATGATGCATATGTTGAGTGTTTTCATGTATAGTGTTTGTAAGCCTTCTCACCATGTGTTTAGCATGGGTGTTGTGCTTGTGGCCCATGTGACTATCTTCTAGCATAGTTGGACTAGATATTTTGATTCCACGAGGTCAAGTGGTATGGAACCACCATTGTAGATCAAGGGACATAATGGTATCATGTCCTACCAAGTTTAATTCATGTATTTAGTTATTTTCCATTCATACAAATTATAATATTCATGAAAAGGACCTCTCTTTGAGATGGATGAAAATTTGATAATAGAGAAGAGCATTGGCTTATTTACATGTCTCAATAATGGTATTGAGCATGATTACTCTATGCTTTTCAATATTATAATATGAAAAGGATAAAAAAAACTTAGGATTACTTCAATTGGTCCTTAAAATAATTATTAATGTCATTTTATGAGTTTGTGTGGCATGGTGTTGCATCTAGATGGCCTAGTTTGCTCACTAGCCTCCAAACTCAATCAAAAAAATTCTAAGTCTAATTGGGCAGCCTTATGTGTTTGGGTGGCTTAGTTGCATGTTTGGACGGCTTGGTCATCAGTTGGGAAGCCAAGTTTTGTAGGCTTAAAGCTCAAGATTTTGTCTAACTCTATTTGGGTGGCCTCGTTTTCATATAAAAAAAGAATTTTAACCCT